>PVIW01014057.1:12382-25031 GCA_004026585.1 Noctilio leporinus | reverse complement strand
AGAACTACAAAGAACTCCAGGGAAATTACAAAGAACTCCAGGGGAATTACAAAGAACTCCAGGGAAACTACAAAGAACTCCAGGGAAGTTACAAGGAACTTACTGAGAACTACAACAGCATGAAAAAGGACATGGAAACTATCAATAAGTGCCAGGAGGAAATGAAGAATACAATTTCTGAATTGAAGAATACAGTAGAACGAATCAACAGTAGGCTAGAGGAAGCAGAGGACCGGATCAGGAAGTTGGAGGATAATGCAGACAAATACTCCAAGACAGAACAAGAGAATAAAAAAAGGCTGAATAAGACTGAAGAGGGGTTAAGAGAGCTGCAGGACAACATGAAACGTAACAACATCTGTATCATAGGGATACCAGAAGGAGAAGAGAAACAAGGAATGGAAAACCTGTTCAAAAAAGTCATGATAGAAAATTTCCCTAACATGATGAGTGAAAATATGAATCCAGTTCAGGAAGCACAGCGGGTTCCAATGAGGATCAACCCAAACAGACCAACACCAAGGCACATTATTATTAAAATGGCTAATTTCAAAGACAAAGAGAGAATCCTAAAAGCATCAAGAGAGAAAAGACAAATAACATACAAAGGGGCTCCAATAAGGCCATCAAATGATTATTCAACAGAAACAATTCAAGCCAGAAGGGAATGGCAAAAAGTATTTCAAGTCATGGTAAACAAAGACCTGCAACCAAGAATACGCTACCCAGCAAGGCTCTCATTCAAGATAGAAGGAGAAATAAGGAGCTTCCCAGACAAAAAAAGGCTGAAAGAATACATCTCTACCAAACCAGCATTGCAAGAAATGCTAAAGGGTCTGCTCTAAAAAGAAGTAAACAAATAAAATGAAGAAACAGAGAAAGCCAAAGAGGAATACACACACAAAGAGAGAAAATGGCAATGAATAAATATCAATCAATAATCACCTTAAATGTAAATGGATTAAATTCACCAATCAAAAGACATAGGGTAGCCGAATGGATAAGACAACATGACCCACATATATGCTGTCTTCAAGAGACCCACCTCAGAACAAAAGATCGACACAGATTGAGAGTGAAGGGATGGAAAACTATATATCAAGCAAATGGACATGAAAAAAAAACACAAAACGCTGGAGTAGCAATACTGATTTCAGATAAAATAGATTTTACAATGAAGGACATAAAAAGGGACAAAGATGGACATTTCATAATACTTAAGGGAACAATCCATCAAGAAGAAATAACTCTGATAAACATATACACACCCAACATGGGAGCTTCGAAATATATAAGGAAAATCTTGGAAGACTTTAAGAAAGACATAGACAGCAACACACTAATAGTAGGGGATTTGAATACCCCACTATCAACAATGGACAGATCTTCCAAACAAAAAATCCCCAGAGATGTTGTGGCATTGAACAACACTCTAGAGGAAATGGACCTAACTGATGTATACACAGTCTTTTACCCCAAAGAAGCAAAATACACATTCTTTTCAAATTCACATGGATCATTCTCCAAGATAGACCACATGGTATGTCACAAGACAAGCCTCCACAAATACAGGAAAATGGAAATCATACAAAGTATCTTCTCAGATCACAATGGTTTGAAACTAGAAACCAAATTCAAGGGAAAAACCCAAAAATTCTCTAACTCATGGAGACTGAATAACATGCTTTTAAGCAATGAAGGGGTCAACAATGAGATCAAAGACGAAATCAAAAAGTTCCTGGAAACAAATGACAATGAACACACAATAGCCCAAAACCTATGGGATACAGCAAAGGCAATTCTCAGGGGGAAATTGATAGCAATGCAGGCCTTCCAAAAGAGGTTACAAGAAGTGTATAAAAACAACCTAACCACAAAGCTGCAAGAACTAGAGGAACAACAACAAACAAAGCCCAGAGCAAGTAGAAGGAAAGAAATCATCAAGATCACAGCAGAACTAAATAACTCAGAGATTTAAACTACAATTCAAAGAATCAACAGGTCCAGGAGCTGGTTCTTTGAAAAAATAAACAAAATTGACAAGCCCTTATCCACACTCATCAAGAAAAAGAGAGAGAGGACCCAAATAAACAGAATCAGAACTGAAAGAGGGGAAATCACAACTGATCCCTCAGAAAAACAAAAGATTGTAAGAAATGACTACAAATAACTATATGACAAAAAATATGACAACCTGGAGGAAATGGACACATTTCTGGAAAGGTATAATCTACCAAAACTGAACCCAGAAGAAGCAGAAAGCCTGAATAGGCCAATAACAACTGGTGAAATTAAAGAAGTCATCCAAAATCTCCCAAAGCACAAAAGCCCTGGACCAGATGGCTACACAGGTGAATTTTACCAAACATTTAAGGAAGAACTAACTCCTATCCTCCTCAAACTATACCAAAAAATTCAGGAAGAGGAAAGACTCCCAAACTCTTTCTATGAGGCCAATATTATTCTAATCCCAAAACCAGGGCAAGATACAACTAAGAAAGAAAGCTATAGACCAATATCTCTGATGAACATAGATGCTAAAATTCTCAACAAAATATTGGCCAATTGGATTCAGCAGTATATTACAAAGATCATACACCATGATCAAGTGGGCTTTATTCCTCGGATGCATGGATGGCACAACATTCGTAAATCAATAAATGTAATACACCACATCAACAAATTGAAAGATAAAAACCATATGATCATATCAATAGATGCTGAAAAAGCATTTTATAATGTGCAGCAACCATTTATGATAAAAACCCTCAGCAAAATGGGAATAGAGGGAGCATACCTCAACATCATAAAGGCCACCTATGAGAAACCTAAAGCCAACATCATACTTAGTGGACAAAAACTGAAAGCTTTCCCCCTAAGATCAGGAATGAGACAAGGCTGTCCACTTTCTCCACTTCTATTCAACATTGTCTTGGAAGTTCTAGCTATAGCCATCAGAGAAGAAAAAAGAATCAAAGGTATCCAAATTGGAAAGGAGGAAGTCAAACTGTCATTATTTGCAGATGATATGATAGTGTATATACAAAACCCGATGGCTCCACCAAAAATTTACTCAACCTAATAGGCAAATTTAGCAAAATAGCTGGATATAAAGTCAATATCCAGAAATCAAAAGCATTTTTGTATACCTATAATGAAACAACAGAAATACAAGCGAAAAAACAAATCCCATTTACCATAGCAACAAGAAAAATGAAGTACCTAGGAATCAACTTAACTAAGGAGGTAAAAAGACCTGTACTCAGAAAACTACAGAACAATGAAGAAAGAAATCAAGGAAGATACAAATAAATGGAAGCATATACCATGTTCGTGGATGGGAAGAATTAACATCATTAAAATGTCCATACTACCCAAAGCAATCTACATATTCAATGCAATCCCAATTAAAATACCAATGACAGACTTCACAGAAATAGAAAAGAAAAAATACTTCAAAAATTCATATGGAGCCAAAAACGCCCACGAATAGCCACCACAATCTTGCGAAAGAAGAACAAGGTAGGAGGAATCACAATACCGGACTTCAAACAATACTACAAGGCTACTGTCATCAAAACAGCATGGTACTGGCATTAGAATAGACATATAGATCAATGGAACAGAATAGAGAGCCCAGAAATTAACCCAGGACTCTATGGTCAACTTATATTTGGACAAAGGGGGAAGGAACATTCAATGGAGTAAAAACAGTCTCTTCAACAAATGGTGTGGGGAGAACTGGACAGCAACATGCAAAAAGATAAAACTAGACCACCAACTTACACCATACACCAAAATAAACTCAAGATGGATAAAGGATTTAAACATAAGCAGTGCCACCATAAAGGTCCTGGAGAAAAAGATAGGCAGTAAACTTTTGGATATCCTACAAAAAATATGTTTACTGATATTTCACCAAGGGCAAAGGAAATCAAAGAACGAATCAACAAATGGGACTACATGAAATTGAAAAGTTTCTGTTCAGCTAAAGAAAATATCAGCAAAATTCAAAGGGAACCAACTGTATGGGAAAACATAATTGCCAATGAGACCTCAGACAAGGGTCTGATCTCCAAAATATATAAAGAACTAATGCAACTCAACACCAGGGAGACAGACAGCCCAATTAAAAAATGGACAAAGGACCTGAACAGACAACTCACTGAGGAAGATATACAAAGGGCCCAGAGGCATATGAAAGAATGCTCAATATCACTAGTCATCAGAAAGATGCAAATTAAAATTACAATAAGATATCACCTCACACCTGTCAGAATGGCAATCATTAGCAAATCAACAAACAAGTGTTGGGGAGGATGTGGGGCAAAGGGAACCCTCATACACTGTTGGTGGGAATGCAGGCTGGTGCAGCCACTGTGGAAAACAGTATGGGGTTTCCTTAAAAAACTAAAAATGGAACTGCCTTTTGATCCAGCAATTCCACTACTTGGACTATACACAAAGAATCCTGAAACACCAATTCATAAGAACCTATGCACACCTATGTTTATAGCGGCACTATTTACAATAGCCAAGTGCTGGAAACAGCCTAAGTGCCCATCAGTGGATGATTGGATCAAAAAACTTTGGTACGTTGACACAATGGAATTGTATATAGCAGAAAGAAAGAAGGAACTTGTACCCTTTGCAACAACATGGATGAAACTGGAGAGTATTATGCTTAGTGAAATAAGCCAATCAGTGAAGGACAAATATCATATGATCTCACCCATTACGGGACAATAATGAGCAAAACTAACAACAAGCAAAACAGAACCAAGTATATGAATACAAGGAATAGGCCTACAGTGGTGAGGGGGAAAGCGGTTGGGGGGAGGCAGAGGCAAGAAAGGGGAGCAGCTTAGACAGGAACCTAGTATAAAGGAACCATGGACATGGACAACAGGTGGGATTGACTTTGGGGGGAATGGGTAGGTGGGGAGGGGGACAGAGGGGAGCAAAAAGGGGATGGATGTAATACAACAACAATAAAATTTTTAAAAAAGGAAATAGAAATTAAAAAATGTCTCCATTTGCTACAATAATAGAATCAATTTGACTTGGGAATCATGAGCACACTTCAATTAACTTTTCTTTATCCATGGACATCATCATGTTTACTATTTTAACTTTAACAGCTTCTTTATTGAAATGAGGTTGTTTATTAACTTCTCTCTCACAAATGATGTATACATAATAGTCTAAAGGTTTTGCATTTGGCGAACTAGATGGCCAGATTTCCTTTGACCAGAATTCAGGAACATTGACACTGAGAAGTTCTTGCACCGTTTTGGCATTATGTGCTGGTGTACCATCTTGTTGGAAGATAAAATGATGTCCATTTGCAACTTGCTTCATCCATGGTACAACTACTTCTCTCAAAATGTCAAGGTAAAAACATCAGCAGTCACCTTCAAGCCCTGTGGGAAAAAATGTGGGGTCATGATATCTCTTTCATTGTTGACTGCACCTAACACCATCACTGTAGCTGGAAATTTCATTTTAATGACAGTTGGGACTTCATTAAGATTCTCACAGAGCCACCTGTAGTTTCTTCTATTGACTATTTGGTCCTTCTGAAAATTCTTTTCATTGGGGAAAAAATCAGAGGGTCTTTTTCTTTGGGATTGTTCAATCTTGTTAGCAGTTTCCTTGCTTTTTCAAAGTGCCTTTCCTTTATGACATTAGAAGAGGTCATAAACTGGCCTCTTCGAAGAACATACAATCTGTATCTGATATCTTCAACAATAACCTTGCCACCCATTGCATCCAACATTTGCAGTTCTCTTGCTATGGAGTGCATTGACTTTCCTGGATCTTCATTGATAATCTCCTGGATTCTGTGTACATACAATACCTGGACCTGTGCGATCCTTGAGTACTTTATGCATTTTTCCTGTTGGTGTGGTGACATCAGGATCAGCATCATATACCTTCTTCACATTGTAAACTGTTTGTAAAGGCATGGTATTGAAGTCCACAATTTCCTTAGCAGTTTGCCCTGCATGCAGTTCAGAAATGATGGTTGCTCTAACATGGTATTCCTTAGACATGATAGTTGCTTTCAGAATACTTTGTATCTGAAACAATGATGTTAAATCATAACCTTAGAAACACAGCTTTTCAAAATTAATAAGAAACACATGAAATAAAGAGATGAAAAGTTACTGCCAATGTATTGTGCACACCCTGCATTCCAGTGCTAACCAAAGTTTACCTTTTGGATCTCCTACCTATTCCCACTCCTCAGAAATTCCATTGGTGATCATGTATCCCTCTTGCTGCCTAGAAAGTCTAGTGTCTCTGGTCTCAACTGTCTCATCACCAACTGACCTCTAGTTCTGCACTCTTCCTCTCAAAATAACTAAGTGCTTCTCAGTTCCTTACTTGTCCACTGCTGGGCACAGTGCTAGGTACTAGGGACATAGAAATGGATAAGAAGTTTCAGCCTTTGAAGGTTCAAGTCCCAGATATGCCACTTCACTAGCTGTGAAATAGCTAGAATAGTTGTAAAAGGAAACACAGATCATCAGAGGTCAAATGTTGGGTTAAGACAAGAGATTTTGCAGCAACTTTTTACACTGGTGAAATGATGCGTCAAGAGGGAAATAATGATACCTATGCACAAGTGAGGAGCTACTCTCAGAAGCATGGGCAGTAAATGCAGGAGTGCAAAGGCAAGCAGGTTCATAGAGAAGGGAATGGAAGTTCTCTCCTGATAGCTTCTATATTTTAAATAATAATAATAATAATAATAAATAAGGAGGAAGGCTGTGAGCTAAGAGTGAGAGATCGGGGAAATGCACTAGTGAGCTGAAGAGAAGATGGAAGGTGTGTAATAGTCACTCAAGAGAATGCAGTGAGAATGGGTTGACTAGGGGTTGTCAAGTGGGGTGTTGAAATGATTCAATAAAATACTAGATGAAAAGAGCTTCACATAATGCCCTGTGCATATTGAACATTTAAAAATTTAGTTATTATTGTCATCCAGAGAAGGCATCTGATTTTGATGACTATATTTACTCAGGGGCCTAAATTACATATCATAGGGTTATTTGATGAGTTTAAAATTAGAGAAAAGGTAGTGAGTCTTAGGCAGTTTCTTTGAGACTGTTACTAATGATTTAGTTTTCACTTAAGTAATTATTTGTAAAGACTGTTTTCTCATCCTAGAATCAAGACTCAGTCTTGCCATCTTAAGCATTTATCATAATTAAGATTATGGATGATATGGCTTACACAGGTAGAATTTCTAAATTACAGATGGAAAAAGATAATTTCTGGCAAGATTGTCCTTAACCCCAAATACAAATTTAAATCCATGTTAACTATAATATAAGAACTTGGCATCTCAGCCTTATCTCTTTCATTGTGTGTTTATCTTACTTGAGAGTGATACTAAATACTAAATATGTGGTGGGTCTTTTTCTTAAAGTTCACAAGGAACAAAATACAAAATATATTGTGGTTTTTCCTAAAATGTTCATGAGGAACAAAAAGGAAGTGGAGCCTGTGGGTTAAAAAAAAAAAAGTTTTAATGAAAAACATAAGTTAAATTAAATTCAATCCAAGGCTAAAAAGGTGATTAATTATTGTCAGCATATCTCATTTATTAAAAAGAAATAAACATTCCATTCCTTTTTCAAAATTGAATTGACTTGAACTATTTCATGGGAGACATGGGGGAAGTGGGTCTTTCTATTCTACTGGTATAAATGCTCCAAGATGTGTTGGTGTCATAAATTAGGAACTCACCATTACGAGATATTTTTCTCTGTGTAAGTACTATCTTCCCCTAAATTTTAAGTAACTAAACCATGGTGTATGAACTAAGTTCAAGTTTTTTTTTTAAATTCCGTTAAGTTTACATATATGAGCTTTGGAGTGGATTAGGTAAAAATTTAGTTCTTCTATTTTTTAGCTCGAGACCAGTATAAAACAAAGACCCTTTGTTACTTTATTTATAAAATATAAATAATAGAACCTACCTACTTTTTAGAGTGTTCATAAGGTTTACAAATAATATTGAATGTTTGGAGTACATAGTAGGACCTTATTAGATGAAACCCATTTGACAGTTAAAGGTATTGGATTGGCCAAAAAGTTAATATGGTTGTTCCATAAAATAAAAGATGCACTTTTTATTTTTACTGATAACTTTATTGATTTGGATATTTTGAGTATGTCAGCTATTTACATATTATAATGTTGTTTTCAGTTAATGTCTCAATTTGATAACTATCAACTTCAACTGGTCTATCCAACCATGGGAGCATCATCCAGTGAGAAATCTCCAGGATAAAACTTTGCAAACTACTTTTGACATGTTCATGAGTCACTGGCCCACACAATGGCTTTATACAATCTGAATTAGTTGCTTATTTCAAATTAGTTGCTAACATTTACACCTTGGAAGCTTTCACATACAAATCTGGCATCTTGTTTCTCATAAAAAGTTGGAATATCTGACAATGTTAGGCCTTCATTCCCAGGTGACAGAAAGAGCTGAGGCTGGGTGGCAAGTGCTCCAGTTCCCTGCAGCCTTCATTTCATCAATGTCACTAACATCGTCCTTGGGTTGGTGCCTGTAGGCATGTGACTTACGCCATTCACCCTCTACTACCCAATGTTCCAACCATGTGAGTCACTCCCAAATGTACAGGGTACCTCAGCTATGCTATTCCATCTTTCTAGAAATATCCTCTCCCTTCATCTTTCCTGCATTTAAGTTCCATTTTAAACACTGCATCCTCCATGAAGCTTTTCCACTGGATGCTACCTCCCCATTCTTGAACTCTCTGGTTCTCCTGTGACCCTGATCCTATTCTCATTGGATCACAGGCACTGGTGTCCTGGATTTCTCTGGTTCCTCAGGGAGGTACACTGACACACACACACACTTCTCCACCACCCCTCGGGCTTTCTGAGGAGCAGAGTCCTCCTGAGCTAGACCTTCCTCCCCCTCCCCAGAGAGAAGGAGCAAGTGTCTCCCTATCCCCTTCCCCGTCAGAGACCTGCTTGTCTACGCAGTGGAGAACCTTGTCTGTTTGGCCATGGGGGCCCTGATTCAGCAGGTGAGCCTGAGCTTATCAGCACTGCCTGAGTTTGTGCATTGGCCCAGTTCTGACATTCATTGGTAAGAGGTTTCAAAAATGAAAGCCAGAATTTCCATTCCAGGTTTTATGAGAAAACAGCTAATATCCTCTTGATATTAATCTAATATCATCTGCTTGAATACTTATCTCACAACCATTTCAAACTCAAGCAGGGAAGAAGAGGGGCACGTTCTAACCCCAACAAGAAGAGCTCACTTTTTAAAACTTTTCTGAGGCTTCCAGTGAAGGTCATTGTACAAAGAGGCACTCAAAAAACTTTTTTTTTTTTTTTTTTTTGCCTTGGTTGTTATGGCTCAGTGGATTGAGCACTGGCCTGTGAATCAAAGGGTTATTGGTTCGAACACTGTCAGGGCACATGCCTGGGTGGTGAGCCAGGTCCCCAGTTGGGGTCATGAAAGAGACAACTAAACATTGATGTTTCCCTCTTTCTCCCTCCCTTCCCTTCTCTAAAAATAAAATCTTTAAAAAAAAATGTTTTTCAAGTTGAGTCAAAAAATATAATTAATGTACATAAAACTCATGAAATATAATTTTTCTTAAGTTTATGCCTGCCTAAATGATAACTTAAATGTCTCTTTGTAATGCTAACAAAATACAAATTATTCTGAATGTAACATAAAATATTTATTTCCTATTTACATTTCCATTGTTACATATATCATTTCATATCATATCATTTATCAAAAGGAACAAAAAAGAAAAAGAAAGGAGGAAAGTATAACCCTTAAAAGTCAGGAAAAAAAACATCAGACCACATGAGTTTCCAGCAGTGTCACAGCTCTCATTTCCTACCCTTTTTCAACTTTCTGGTTGTTTCTTGATGAATGGTATCATACTCTAATATGGCCATTTTGGAAAGTCTCTGTAAGTATTGAGATGGTGCTCCAGTGAGAGGATCGCTGAAGCCAGAACCTGTGTGGGAAAAAAATAAGCTATTAAAATACAAATAATCACACATTGATGATGATTGCTAAAATACAGTATAAGCAAATGTCTGTTCTTCAAATGACCATCAAACACTTTGAGTTCTTTGAAGTAGAAATGTCACTACTTACTTTCTAAATGACTGTAAAGTCATCTAAAAAATAGTTAACTAATGAACCTGCAATGCTTGCATTTAATTATATAACTAAATCTGTCTGAAACATGCTTCTTAAAACATGGTGAGACTATGGAATTTATTCTCTATAAATAATTATTAAAGATCCAATCAAGATGGAGGTGTATGTAAACACAGCCTGCCTCCTCACACAACCACAGCAAAAATTACAACTACACTACACAACAAATATCAGCTAGAAATATCATTAAATTAAACTGTATGTAAGTCTGACAACCAAGGCATTAAAGAAGTCACACTCATACAGATGGGTAGGAGGAATGGTGATGGAGAGACATGCAGAAAGGTGGCTAAACATGGAATGGGCAATCCCACACACACATATGTGGTAGATAAAAATCAGTAGGGATATGCCAGAAGTAAGGGATCCCAGTCCCACACCAGACCACCCAGCCCAGGATTCTAGCATCATAACTTCTGGCTATAAAAGCCAGGTGGTGGGATTAGGGTGGCATAAAAACTGGAGGATTCTCAGGAGTCTCCTCTTAAAGTGCCCACAACAAACTTAGGACATAAGCAGACTCCCTCCCTCAGCCCCAGGGCAACAGCTGGAAGGACACCAGTGGCATACAGGGAGAAAGTGAAGTGTCTGGCATCAGGGTGAGTACCAGGAGACAGCTTTCTCTTGGACAAAACTCTAGAGGTCAGGCAGTGGCACTGTCTCCTCTCTGAGCCCTCCCACACACAGAGAAACAGAGCAGTGACATGGGTTGTCCCACCATGGTAGCTACCAAAGGCTCTGCCCCACCCAACTTACCAGTGCACTTGTCTATAATAGGCAATGCTACTAAGTCAGAGAATCAAAGCAGCTCTCCCTAATACACAAAAACAAAATAAGGAGACAAAGAAATATGGCCCAACTGAAAGAATAGAACAAAACTCCAGAAAAAGAACTAAGTGAAATGGAGATAAGCAATCTATCAGATGCAGAGTTCAAAACATTGGTTATTAGGATGTCCAAGGAACTCATTGGGTACTTTGTCAGCATAAAAAAGACCCATGTAGGCCCTGGCTGGTAGCACAGTGGATAAGGTGCCGGCCTGCGAACCCAAAGGTCGCAGGTTCGATTCCCCAGGCAGGGCACATAACAAGGTTGCAAACCAGGTCTCCAGTCAGGTCTGTGGCTGGACGTAGGTGAAAAGCAACCATACATTGATAGAAAATAAAATAAAAAATAAAAATAAATAAAAGACCCATGTAGAAATAAAGGTTACACTAAGTAAAATAAAGAAAAATTTACAGGGAATCAACAATGAAAAGGATGAATCCAAGGGTCAAATAAATGATTTGGAACAAAAGGAAGAAAAAAACATTAAATTAGAATAGCAAGAAGAAAAAAGAATCCAGAAAAATTAAGATAAGCTGAGTCTCTGGAACATCTTCAAATGTACCAACACTCAAATCATAGAGGTGCCAGAAAGAGAAGAGAGAGAGCAAAAAATTGAATACTTATTTGAAAAAAATAATGAAAGACACATCCCTAATTTGGTGAAGGAAATAGACTTACAAGTCCAGGAAGCACAGAGAGCCCCAAACAAGATGGACCCAAAGAGGACAACCTACAGGGGAATTCCCATAAGACTATCCCCTGATTTCTAAAAAAAAAAAAGGAAAAGAAAGAAAAAGAAAGAAAGACAAGACAAGAAAAAATGAACAAACAAAAAATAACCCCCCAAAACCAAAAACTTTGCAGGCAGGAGGGGACTGTCAAGAAGTAAGTATTCAAAGTGATGAAAAGCTAGGACCTATAACCAAGATTACTTTATCCAGCAAAGCTATCATTTAGAATGGAAGGGCAGATAAAGTGCTTCCTAGAAAGGTAAAGCTAAAGGAGTTCATCATCACCAAGCCATTATTATATGAAATGTTAAATGGCCTTGCTTAAGAAAAAGAAGATCAAAACTATAAACATTAAAATGACAACACTGCCACGCTGCTCCGGGCCCTGCGCCGGCGCTCGGTTGGGTCCCTGCGGGGCAGGTGGCGGGAGCCGAGGCGTGCGCTGCGGCAGAGGACTCGGAACGCGCTCGCGTGTGCGGAGGCAGCGCTCCAGCTAGCGCCACCGCCAGCTCAGTGGGGGACCCGCGAGGCCGCGTCCTGCCTGGAGAACAATGGGGCTCGGCGCGCGAGGTAGTTGGGCCGTGTTCTTCCTGGGGGCGCTGCTGGTGCTGGCGCTGCTGAAGGCCGCCGTGGATGGCGAAGGCTTGGCGAGCGACAGAGTAGAGAGCAGTGCTGATGGTGTTCTCAAGTACCAAAGCAGCTAGAGGACAGGATAAGGAGCGTGAGAAGTCTTCAGGACCCTAGGGATTGGAACGGACAGCATCTGGACACAGGGGAGCAGAGCCCAGAGGCAGAGGAGGCCAGCGGGACAGTAGGTGAGGCGTTCCCGACCGACCGGCCGGCGGGCCGA
>PVIW01014057.1:0-12282 GCA_004026585.1 Noctilio leporinus | reverse complement strand
TGATGCAACTGTTTTCTTTTTACTTCCTGAAGTCTCAGAAGCAGGCAAATGAACATATCCAAGACTATCTTGGCATATCCATTAATGAGTTCTGCCTACAAAAGTGTTTGAATCTCATGTTCATACTTTTAAAAAATTGCATACTATTAGTATTTTTCTTTCATCAGTACTTTCCTTCCCTGAAATGTATATGTGTGCTCAGGATGTGCCAGGCATCAAGGTGAAAATGGTGTGTTAATTTTGTTCATTCTTCATTATACTTTTTGTGATGGAGGTACCGTAGTGTTTCCCATTTTACAGATGAGGCTCTAAAAGGTGAGTGATTTGATGAAGGTCATCTAGCCAGTAAATGCTAGGGCTGGGGTATGTATCCAGTGCTGTGACTCCCAAGTACATGCTCCTAAGTATGGTACCCCACAGTCATCAATTTGTACTTTAATACCTGTGCTGGGGGTATATGATCATACTTGGGATGAGTCCTGCCCTCAGGCTCCAGAGAACTGCAGTATGATGGTGTTAAGTAATCCTGTTTGATTACATTGTTTAATATTGCCTCCTCTTTTGTTTGTTTTCCCAAGGGATTTTGATATATTGGACGGGTTCTCCCCCCGAAATCTGGAAATTCAACACCTACTGTCTCCTTTCCTGGGCCTTCAATGTACCCCCCTCTACCCATAATTTTCTTATTAGCTGCATCATTCAGTCTGGCTGTGGACTAATTTCTAAGATCTGAAAGTTAGGCTAAGATCAGGTCATCCCCTCCAGCCTACCTGAGTACCCTACTCAGACCCTCCAGCAACTTCTGTTTTAGTCCCTGTCTCTCTCATTGGTAGGGGCTGTTGTCTTACTGCGACTGCTCCTTCAAAAGGCCTCTGTTTAGTTCTGTGTCCTGCTCCTCAAAGCTTGTCATATCAGCCAATATAAGACATTAAGTATAGGTAAGTCTCAGATCCCAGTGTTAAAAATAAAAGCTTCCTCCACAGATTTGCAGGTTTGTAGAGTGGCTTGGGTTCTCTCCCCCCTACCCCCTTCCACAACCCTACATTCTAAATTGCTTCTTGGAGCTTGGTTGATGCAACCCTTCATTTGAGAGGGAACCTGAAAATAGGCGAGGAGCTGAAATTATCTTCCTTGGCAGACTCCATTCCAAACTGTGACGATTTCTTGAATGGAAATTGTAAATAGAAGCACTGGGCAGGTTCCCTTCCTGCTATGGGATGAGGAGTGCTGGCTTCTAGGAAGGGAAGAAAGAAGCTTCAGCCCTATTTTTCTATTCAAGGATAGGGGGGTCTGAAAAGGAAGAGTCACCTCCCTTCAGGGACCAGCCAGTGCTTCTCTCCTTTGGCAGCCATGGGATCAGGCAGTGCAATGCCTCAAACTTAGGATGAAAAGACCTCCAATCTTACCATTCTTATACCTAGCCCTTGCATATGAGCTAACTCAGAAGGTTCAGCCACTTTTCTGTGATATTAAAATACAGGAAGTAGCAAGAATCCAAGATAGAGGTGTAGATAGACACACTGCATCTCCCTCCACAACCAGAAAAAGGTACATCTACCTCAAATCTAGAGACAACTAGAAATCACAGAATATCAAGCTGCATAGAAGTCTAACAAACAAAAGATGTAAAGAAGAAATATTCAGACAAATAGGAGGAGAGGAGAGGGCATTGTGCATTTGTGTCATGGCAGGGGCAGTAGGATAGTGACTGTACCTGCCTGACCAGCTGCCAGTCAGAGGAAAACGAAGTAAAAAGTAGGGATACCTGTTTAGTGTTCCCAGCTCCAGAACAGACTGCAGGGTTCATAGTTCCAGTGCCAGTAGGGATAAAAAAGTCACATTGCCTCTGACTGAAAACCAGTGCGGATTTGGATAGAGGAAGAAATTGCTGGTCTCTCAGCAGTCTATTTGTTTAGAGGGCCTCATGGTCCTAGAACATGTGCAGACCCACCCACACTGGGAATTGCGCGGCCAGGACAACAGCTAGAGAGGAGCTAGTCTGATACAGGAAGCAGGAGCACCTGGGAAGGGGGTGAGTGCTGAACAAGCAGCATTGTTCCTTCTCAGACCCTTCCCTCACATAAAGCGCCACAACTTAGTGAAATGGGTCACCTGAACTGAGGAATATCCAAGGATCCAGTGATTGCAACATAATATGTGTAATGGTTTTACCTAAGACACCGAGGTGCACAGGAGCCTGTCAAAATGAGAAGACAGAGAAATATGGCTTAAAAAAGATAACAGGTCAGAGTCCCAATGGGTGAACTAAGTGACGAAGATCTAGTCAGCCAGGTAGGCAAACAAATAGGTCACCTGGCAGATGCACAGGTTAAAATGCTGGTGATAAAGAAGCTCACAGACTTGTCAGTCATGCTTAAATATGCAAACACAGAAGGGAAGAAGTGAAGTCTAGGCTAACAAAGGAAAATACTGTACACAGAAAACAAATGGTGGAGGGAAGGAAACTGGGGTTCAAGTCAATGATTTGGAACATAAGGAAGGACTAAATAGTTGGCCAGTACAGAATGAAGAAACAAAAATGGAAAAACATGAGGAGAGGCTTAGGAACCTCTGGGATGACATTAAACATGCTAAGTTACGAATCATAGGGGTGCCAGTAGGAAAAGAGGAAGAGCAAGAAATGGAAAACTTACATGAAAAAATAATGAAGGAAAACTACCCAAATTTGGTGAAGGAAATAGATGTACAAGTCCAGGAAGCACAAAGAGTCCCAAATAAGCTAGATCCAAAGCTGAGCACACCAAGACCCATCATAATTAAAATGCCAAAGGTTAAAGATAAAGAGAATCTTTAAGTAGCAAGAGAAATGAAGAGTTACCTTCAAAGGCATTCCCATAAGAGTATGAGCTGATTTCTCAGATAGAAACTTTGCAGTGAAGAGGGGACTGGCAAGAAGTATTCCAAGTGATAGAAAGCAAGGACCTACAATGAAGATGACTCTTTCCAGCAAAACTATCATTCAGAATGGAAGGGCAGGTAAAGTTCTTCTCCAGATAAGGTAAAGCTAAAGGAGTTTGTCATCACCAAACTACTATTATATGAAATACATGAAATACATATTTTAAAGACTTTTATTATTTTTAGCCCTGGTTGGCAGCACAGTGGATAAGTCACCAGCCTGTGAACCCAAAGGTCACTGGTTTGATTCCCAGCCAGGTCGATAGATGGAGGCAGGTGAAAGGCAACCATACATTGATGTCTCTCTCCCTCTCTGCCCCTCTCTCTTCCCTGCTCTCTAAAAATAATAAAAATTTAAAATAAAGACATTTTTAGAGAGTGAGGAAGGGAGGGAGGCAGAGAGTGAGAGAAACATCAATGTATGGTTGCCTTCCACCAGCCTCCAGCTGCAGACCTGGATGGAGGTCTGGCTGGCAACCTGGCCATGTGCCCTGACTGGGAATCGAATCAGCGACCTTTGGGTTCACAGGCTGGCCTCTTATCCACCGAGCCACCAACCAGTACTTGTTATATGAAATATTAAAGGGACTTTTCTTTTTTTAAGAAAACAGAATCAAAATTATGAACAAAAGACAACAAACTCAGAACTATGAACAACAGGACCTAAAACAAAAAACAAAAACAAACTAAGCAAACAACCACAATAGAAGCAGAATCTTTGGTATGGAGATCGATGGATGGGAGGGTTATGAGTTTGGAAGGGGAAGGGAGAGAAATGAGGAAATGGTGGAGGGATTAGGAAGCATAATTGGTGGGTACAGATAGACAAAGAGAAATTAATAATAGAGGAAAGGGTGAAATCTGAGAACTTACATATCCATGGACATGAACTTTAAGGCGGAGGTTAACTGAGAGGGAATGGAGGTCTTAAGTGGAGGAGAGCAAAAAGAAAAGAATTTGGGACAACTGTAATAGCGTAATCAGTAAAATGTACTTACGAAAAGCAAAAGTGAACTTTAGGAAAAAAGACCAAATGACAATGAAAGTAGAGACAGTACATTAGATAACAGGATTGTCAGTTTAGGTTATGAAACCAGTGACAGCACTGTGATCTGTACAACGATACCCTATATTTAGCAAACATACCCTCTGAAATATTTAGGGGTAAAGGGTCATTTCCTATGTCATTCCCCCTGACATGGTTCAGAACATAAAATTATATATGTATGTGTAAAAAAAATTTAGGAAATGAAAAGCAGAGCCTTTTAATTACTTATAATAACCACACATTTCTCTCATGCATCCTCATTCTTATTTCCCCTCTTCCTTCTCTTTCTATGTGTATTCTGATTTTCCAAGTATGTCCTTTTGCCTTCATTCTTTTGCACCCTCTTCACTCCTATAAAAATCAGTAGATAAGTTATCCATCACACAAAAAGCATGGGCCTCTGGGAATTCCAAGTCTTTGAATAGATTTGCCACCCCAGCCCATTCTTAGGTCTCATTTCTCAGGCTGGTCTATACTTGACAGGAACTGTATTACGGTGAGAGGACCCTAAAGAGCAAGGAGACTTTGACATCTGGGCTTTTCAGAAAGCATCTGTGATGCCCAGGGAAATCTTGAAACCAACTTTTGCCTTCCTCCAACAGCTGGTAACAACATTGCTTTTTTTGTTGCAGTTGCCACTGGGTCAGCCTCCACTGAAAGCATTTTCCCAGGGTTCAAAGAAGTAGACAGAACCTTGTCTTGTCCATTAATACGTCTGAGTTGGATTTTCTCAGAGATGTTTGTCTGGGTTGTGTGTGCTGGCTGCTTTCCTTCTAAAGAGGAATGGGGTGGGGAAGACAGCTGGGAAGGGGATGGGCAAATAAAAATTCATTCAGCATACATTTGATGTATCAAATGGAAATGTTATGATTACAGTTTTCTTTTTTCTTTTTTTCTTTTTTTTTTTTTTAGAGAGAGAGGGGAAAGGAGAGAGGTAGAAAGAGAGAGACACATCAATGTGTGGCTGCCTTTCACCTGCTTCCAGCTACAGATCTGGCTGGAGACCTGGCTAGGAATCAAACCAGTGACCTTTAGGTTCGCAGGCCGGTGTGTATCCTCTGTGCCACCAGCCAGGGTACGTTTTTTGTTTTTTTTTTTTTAAGATTTTACTCATTATTTCCAGAGAGAGACAGGAAGGGAGAGAGGCAGAGAGGGAAAGAAACAAATGTATGGTTGCCTTTCACTGCCTCCAGCTCTGTGAAAAGGGAGAGTTGGACAGGAGCAGTGCTACTCAACTTGGGCTGCAGGACAGGGTCACTTGGGAGCCTTTAAGCACACCAGCAGCCAGAGGTTCCTGATTAGTTTGCTCTCAGGTGAGGGAGGCCTGGCTTGGGTAGCTTTTAAGCTCCCATGATGGTTCCCTGAGGACAACAGGGCCGAGAAACCCTGCCTAGGCCGGAGTGTGCACATGAGTCATGTGGGACCATGTGATAATGGCAGATCTGATCCCACAGGTTCCAGTGGGGCGGGAGGTTCTATTCTAGCAGGCTCCTGGCAAGGCTGGTGCTTGCTGGTCCTTCAGCCTCACTGTGAGCAGCAAGGCTATGATGGTCCTCAAGGTCTTTGCAGTTCTGATATTGTAGGGTTTCTTATTTATTTTATTCATTCATTCACTCACTGATTCATGGCAGGGAGTAAGTGAAAAAGGCAGCTTTTGATGGTAGTAAGGATGAGTTCCCTTTCATCATTCTGGAAAGCGTGATTCAGTACTTGGTGGGTAGGGTGTGTCTGTACCTGTTTTCAGCACTGAAGTAGGTTTATTTAGGGAGGAAAAAGAAAACAGATGTAGCAGTGTATGTACGTATGTGTCAGAGAGAGAGAGAGAAGGATCATGAAGGAGAATGTGTAAATAAATGAGTGCTCATAGTGTGACTATTCTGTGTTAAATGAATCTTATGTTTGGCAAGATCAAATGGTGACAAATTCAAACTCCTCCAGGTCCAGTTATGATGAGAAGATGAGAAGAGGGGGCACGTTTTACTCAGCTGGGATTTAAGGTGAAGATCCTGCTTCCCAGAGCAACTCAAAAGCTGCAAGATGTATCTCCTCAGTCCTATCCTTTTCATGTGCCAAGCAGCCATTTGCTGCAGTTATTCTTGAATTACAGTGAGAGCTTTTGGTTTATGCAGGGCTTCAAATCATCTGAATTTAGGGAGAAGTAAAATGATGCCTTTCTTGGTCATAATATTTAAGCTGGCTCTTTTAAAAGGCTCTCCTACCTGCTTCTCTCCCTCTCCTCCCTACCCTGGTTTGTGAGCCGCCGGCACCATTTTGTGTAGTATCCAGATTCTGCCTGATACCTGAACGAATCATACATATACATTAAAGTCAAGGTCTGTTTTTAGACGTTGCCTACATTTTGCCTTCTGCTTTTTCTCATCTTTATAGAATGCAGATTCTCACAGGTAAACAAATTCTCCTGGTTTAAAATTCTGTTAATGAAGATTGAATACTTTAAGTCTTTTGGTAGTGTTTCTCCTGCTCACGTATTTACAGGGATTTCTTTTGCATTAGAATAGAACTCTAATCAAGCACTATATCTTGATAAAATCCACAGCCTAGGATTTTGTCATCATCCTATTTTCAGGTATTCTTCCAATTTGTGGTAAAGGGAGAAGACTTTTTCTACTTAAGATATTTTCCAACTTAGGGAAAAGATATGTTCTCCTCTCTGTAGTTCTGTATTAATGCCCTCCCCTCCATAAAGGGATTCTGCATAGCTTCAGTGAGCCTTTGACCATGGTTCCATTAGCCTCGTGCTCGGTCCATCTGAGCAGTCTGCTCTTATTGTTTGCCATAAGCTTAGAACTTGGAGTTGACAGAGGTCTTTCTTTATAGCAAGATTTTTTCAAATTTCAGGTCATGACACATATTTTACGTAGTTTATATAATCAATAGGTTGCAGATAGCATTTTAAAAAAGGAAATAGAAGAGAATTAAAAAATCAAGACACATCACACAAATAAGAGCTAATATTATTTAGTGAAATCTTGTGTGTATATTTGATACAAATGCCTTTTTTTTCTTAACTATGGATCACAGAAAAGAGAACTTGAAATACTTTAGAGTGTATACACCCAGGCCAAGGAGGCGAAGATATTTTATCTTGTATTTTAACTTTAATTGAGGTGAGTGGCTGGGTGCAGTTCTATATTGAAAAACATTCACAGGTGATGTTTAGACTCTGAAAGAAAGTGCTGTCATGAATTAATAATATTTAACTGGACTTTCAGCAGGGGCATGTAGTCACACTGTCTGTGTATTTGCCATGCCTATGGAAGGAAAGTACCATGCAACAGTAGCTGCAAGCTGGTGAATCATGGGGCCTGGTTATAACTGAATGATTCAACAGATGATCCAACAGGCAAGGCTTTCCTGACTGTGACTATCCCAGGATTTGGGAGGGGTGTGTGGATGTGTATACTCACACATACACACAGTGATACATACAATATTATGGTTTTTCTATTAGGAAGGAATCTCAGTAATGAAAAGCATAAATAGTTGTCATTATTTGCTAATGAGATAGTTTAAAACATTTTCACCTATTAAATGGTTTTTGAAAGATACTTGTTAGGCTACTCTTGCTGATTTCCTTTTGGAAAGTAAAAGATTTGAAAGATTTCCTTGGCTTTGAGAAAGACATTTGTAACTTGAAAATTGTATTATAGGGAAGTTACCACCCTGGCTAATGTTCATAAGATCTGACTTTTCTCAGTCCAATGAAAGAAAATATTTAAAGAAATAGCAATAATCAGACCCAGTGTTAATTCATGAAAATGTAGAATGCAAGTCTCCAGGTTTCTATCTCCTGCACACATTCATTCATCCTCTCATGCATTTAATCCATACATTTATTGTGGGCTTACTAATACTTTTTCACACAGCTTTTTTCTAAGCACTTAAGAGACAATGGAAAACAAAAACAGAGCTGGCCCCAGTTCTCATGGGGTTTGAAGACTGGTGAGGAAGACAAATAGTAATAAAGAGGAATACATAAGCCCTGGCTGGATGGCTCAGTTGATTGGAGTGTTGTCCATACACCAAAAGGTTGTCAGTTCGTGATATTATTAAAATGAGAATGACTGAGGATCAGGGCATGTGTTTGTTTAACTTTGGCATGTGAGAGGGTCCTTAAGATTAGATAACGAATGAAGCAGTGCATGCACCCCTAGCCAATATCTCTGTAAAACACAAATCACATTGTGATTTTAGACATAATGGATTAATTAAATTTTATAACACCAGGGGCCAATTTAATAGCATGAATCTAAGTCTAGGATGTAGGGAAACTAGAAGGAACTGGTGTGCCTCTAGGCTTTTCACAGTTTATTGATTTGGCCAAGATTCTCCCAAATCTCAGTTATGAAACAATGATTTACATGTAATAGATGTTCAGTAAAAATGAATGATTGTTTAATGACTTCAGTCATACATACTTGCTGTTTATACACTCATGCTTTTCAAACTCCACAAATATCTTGCTTTTTTAGCTTTGTGCAAGAAAATATTTTTCTTTTTAAAAGAAATAACCTAAAGATAATTCTAAATATTGCTACAGAATGGGAGTGACATTCTTAGATTTCATGGAAACATCTATGTACAATATATTTAGATGATATAATTATTTTAAGTGTACATTTAGCTGTGATATTTGTGATAGCAAATTTATATGTAGAAAAAGTGCCATGTTATCTTGAATAATTAATAATTTTATCTTTTTAACTTGGAATTTGAAAGAACCATATCCCATTACACTGCAATCACATGTGGAAAAAAAATCATAGAAAATCATAGTCTTTTAATAGCTTAGGTCTCAGTGTTTAAGAGTTTTATTTTTCCATTAGGAAAATACCCAGGGGGTAGGTTTGCTTGCCTTCTTCAGTAAGTGACCAAAATATTGGTGGAGATTATGATTTCAAAATAATTATAACAGTCTAGTATTCATTTATTACTATCAAAAATTTGATGAAGGTTTACATGATGAATTAGAGGAAAATGAAAATGCTAAAAATGTAATATATATTTCTAATAGAAATTGGTTTACTAATGAATAAAATATTATTTTAAGAGTTCTTAGTCTTCAATTCGCAGTTTGCAACCAATTTATTATATGTACTTAAATGATTTTGTGTTATTTTTAAGCAGTTGAGAGATGTTGGAAATTTTAGAGGTTGTGAATCTTGCATTAAATAATCCTATTTGTAATATAACTTTGCACTTAATAACTGTGTGAAATATTCTACTTATTTTAGAAATATAAATTCTAAATTTAACAATTAACAAAAGTTCAGAGGAAAAAAAAAAGGTTATGGGTTCAATTCCTGGTCAGGAGGGCACATACCTAGGTTGTGGGTTCAGTCCCCAATAGGCATGTATATGGAAGGTAGCCAGTCAATCAATGAGTCTCTCTCTCTCTCTCTCTCTCTCTCTCTCTCTCTCTCTCTCTCTCTCTCTCTCTCTCCCCCCCTTCCCTCTCCTCTCCCCCTCCCTCCTTCCCTGCCACTCTCTCTCAAGTTCAGTTTGAAAAAAAAAAAAATTTAAAAATAAGCTATTCTGGAGGGGAAGATGGTGACAGAGTAGAGAGCAGTGCTGATGGTGTTCTCGAGTACCAAAGCAGCTAGAGAACAAGATAGGGAGCTGTGAGACATCTTCAGGACCCTAGGAATTGGAACGGGCAGCATCTGGACACGGGGGAGCACAGCCCAGAGGCAGAGGAGGCCAGCAGGACAGTAGGTGAGGCGTTCCCGACCTACCGGCAGGCGGGCCAAGGTCGGCTCTGGGCAGTGGTGGCTCTGCCCAGAGGGGCGCGTTTGACCGAGGCTCCGGGCTCCCGGGCGACTAGAAGTCTCAACAGTGAAGTGCGGGCGGCAAGGGCAGACACCGTAGGGAATGAGGAATTGAACTCTTGCAGGGGAGGGACTGTGTGAGAGACTCACTCCAGCAACAGGGAGAGGAGGCTCCGCTCGGGGCTAGAGGAGGAGAAGAGTCCTGCGGGGAGCCGGAGCAGAGGAGCAGGAAGTGCACTGGCAGGGGGGCTAGAGGGCCGTAAACAGTGCTGCTGGGCCACCGGGGAAGCAGCAGCTAGAAGCCCCTGCGAGGGGGGAGCCCCAGCCCTGCGCAACCACACAGGCCCCCAGGCTCCGCAGAAACTCCAAACGGCTAGCCGGAGAACCCGCGAGCCGGGAACTAGTACTGGGGGCAACTGACAACCATTGCCTGAGACAAAGGCCGCACTGCCCACGCCTGGGAGGGGCTCATCACAGAGGCCGCGTAAAGGGCTGGGAGGAGAGCTGGTTGGCTTGGTGGAGTGGTGCCCGCCCCCCGGAAGGGCGTGACACTGTAGGCAGGTCCCGGACAGTGTTGACAGACAGGGGCTGCCTCCTCCGGGAACTGCGGGGGCGGGGCCCGTCGTCACAGGGACAAGCGAAGTTGCAGACTGCCCTGGGTCCTCACCCTGCGGACTGCTGGGTGCTCATCGCGGGCAGGAACCTCCTCCAGGAGTGGGAGGGGGCACCCTGCGGGCTCCAGAACACCTGCAGCCCTAAAACCCAGCCAGGCTGCAGAAGGCCCAGCCTACTTGGGGGCGGACACTCAGAATCAGCCCTACTGTGACAATCAGAGGCCCTGCCACGCGCCAAGACCGGCTAGAATATAGACTATAGACTGTAAAGTCCTGACCAAGAAAAAGAGGCAGCCTCAGGAAAGGGATTGCTGCCAATCTCAAGCACTTGAGGTATACCGAGAGCAATATGAACTATTAATCCCCAACATATCCTTTGCAAAAGGTACTTCTCACATATTCTTAAGCCCCACCATACCTCAATCCACCTAAATACCCAAGACCCTCCCCCTACTTTCGAATTAAAGTCTACTCACTCTGTGGCTATAACGCATTCCCAGTCCTCAATCTAAGTATTCCTCCCTTCCCCAGCCTTTCTAAACCCTTTCTTTATTCTTTTCTTCCTTCCTCTTTTTTTTTTTTTTTCTAAATTTTTCTTTTCCTTTTCTTCCTGGTAAAGTCCACAGGTTCTGGCTCCACCTGGACCAATCAGAAATCATAAAGGGGGAACACACAGCTAAAACCTTTCTTTATTAATATTGATTTCTCTTTGTCTTGTGACTTTCTCCTCCCCTCTTTTTTTCTTTCTTTCTTTCTTTCTCCTTTCTTTTCTCCTTGATAAAACCCACTGGTCCTGGCTCCACCTGGACCAAACAGAGACCATAAAGGGTGAACAGACAGCTAAACTTTTTCTTTATTAATATTGATTTCTCTTTCTCTAGTGACTTTCTCCCTTTTTTTCTTTCTTTCCTTTTTTCCCTCTGCTAAAAGCCCTCAGGTCCAGGCTCCATCTGAACCAGTCAGGGATTATTAAGGTTGAACAGCCATCTAAACCCTTTCTTCTTATTATTATTATCATTTTTTATTTCTTTTTTCCTTTTGCATTTTTTTTTTGTGTGTGGTTTTGTTTTTTTTGTTTTTTGTTTTTGTTATTTGTTTTTGTTTTTGTTTATGCTAAAAGCCCACAGGCCCAGAATACAACCAGACAGCCCAAATAAAGGACACACCAAGAACAGTAAGTGGAGAAAATCTGGGAGACGGCAACATTGAACTCCACAAATCTCCTATCACAGAAGGGTGCTCAACTAAGGCAAGCAAGCAAAGCAGGTTAACCCAAGGAAAGAACAAAAATAAATAACTAAATAAAGAGCAAGCAAGAACAGGCACCCAAAATGGGGAAAAAAAGAATCAGTTCATCACCAAAAGGAAAGGAAGAATCCCCAGAAAGAACACAAAATGAAACAGAGGCACCTGGAATATCAGTAAAGAATTCAAAAGAATGATGATAGAGAAGCTCAGTGAGCTCAGCCACATCAAGGAAAACTGTAAACAACTCTAAGAGAACTACGAAGAACTCCAGGGAAATTACAAAGAACTCCAGGGGAATTACAAAGAACTCCAGGGAAACTACAAAGAACTCCAGGGAAGTTACAAGGAACTTACTGAGAACTACAACAGCATGAAAAAGGACATGGAAACTATCAATAAGTGCCAGGAGGAAATGAAGAATACAATTTCTGAATTGAAGAATACAGTAGAAGGAATCAACAGTACACTAGAGGAAGCAGAGGACCGGATCAGCGAGTTGGAGGATAATGTAGACAAATACTCCAAGACAATACAAGAGAATCAAAAAAGGCTGAACAAGACTGAAGAGGGGTTAAGAGAGCTGCAGGACAACATGAAACGTAACAACATCCGTATCATAGGGATACCAGAAGGAGAAGAGAAACAAGGAATGGAAAACCTGTTC
>PVIW01014056.1:0-24974 GCA_004026585.1 Noctilio leporinus | reverse complement strand
CTCCAGGCTCCCTTGCACCTCTGTTCACAGACATGCGAATCTCCAGGCTCCCTTGCACCTCTGTTCACAGACGTGCGAACCTCCAGGCTCCCTTGCACCTCTGTTCACAGACGTGTGAACCTCCAGGTTCCCTTGCACCTCTGTTCACAGACATGCGAACCTCCAGGCTCCCTTGCACCTCTGTTCACAGCCATGCGAACCTCCAGGTTCCCTTGCACCTCTGTTCACAGCCATGTGAACCTCCAGGCTCCCTTGCACCTCTGTTCACAGCCATGCGAACCTCCAGGTTCCCTTGCACCTCTGTTCACAGACGTGCGAACCTCCAGGTTCCCTTGCACCTCTGTTCACAGCCATGCGAATCTCCAGGCTCCCTTGCACCTCTGTTCACAGACGTGCGAACCTCCAGGTTTGGAAGTTTAGGTTCATAACGTACAAACCCCTGGCCTGGCCCGTGCGCCTCACGCGACTTCTCCGAGTTCCACAACTTGGTACAAACGACAAACAGGACGACAGTCAGAAAGCTGCTTGTGAAGGAAACTTCTTGTTTTGTGTTCGTCTTACGTTCCTACTGCGCAGTGAGGGAGAAGCGGTGCGAGTGTCTGCTCCTGGCTGTGGAAAAGGAGAAAAAAGGAACGTGAGTTTCCTTCAGTGACTCGCTGGCATGACCTGCGTGGTCTCCTGCAGTAACACGAAACCTGGCGTCCTGTGCTGCGTCCTGTGCTGCGTCCTCGGCTGACGCGGAATTGCCCTCGGGGACGTCCCCTGCCCCCCACCGGGGGTGGAGCTGGTCCAATGTCCCCAAGTAAGAAGCACAAAACCCTGGGCTCCCCCCACCTGTTGAGTGGTGATCGCCAAGTCCTTGTTCACGTGCTCTCGTTACCTATTAAAAAGGAAAAATGTGGTAAAGGACACAGATTCTTGAATGTACCAACATACTATTTTTA
The DNA here is from genome assembly GCA_004026585.1 of Noctilio leporinus. Taxonomy (NCBI): domain Eukaryota; kingdom Metazoa; phylum Chordata; class Mammalia; order Chiroptera; family Noctilionidae; genus Noctilio; species Noctilio leporinus. Next base: position 24,030 of record PVIW01014056.1, on the reverse strand, counting down.
TTATTTTTTCAATTTTTGTTAAAGATTTTATTTATTGTTTTTAAAGAGAGGGGACGGGAGAGAGGCAGAGAGGGAGAGACACATCCATGTATGGCTGCCTGTCACCTGCCTCCAGCTACAGACCTGGCTGGGGACCTGGCTGGAGACCTGGTTTGCAACCTGGTCATGTGCCCTGGCTGGGAATCGAACCAGCGACCTTTGGGTTTGCAGGCTGGCACTTTATCCACTGCGCCACCAGCCAGAACTAGTTTTAATTATTAAAATGCCATTAAAAATGGACAACTTGATGATAAAATAACCACATTCTTGCACCTTCCGCACAGCCGTGAGCAAGCACTTCTCCGGGAGGACTCGAAGGACAGGCATGAACTGTGTTTTCACTAGAGTTTTCTTTGTCTTCTCAGCTTGTAATTAGCAGACCAGGTCCTTCTTCTTCCGTAGGCCTCTGAGAATCCACTGGTTCGGGTCTCTCTTGTTTACTGCAGCAGACGGCAACCCCTGCGCCTCCGAAGCTCAGCCGGAGGCACGGAGGGTCCCCAGGAGCGGTCGGTGAGACCCCACGATTTCCCACGGCCTCCATGGGCTGAAGATGCTGTCCAACCCCACTTGACCCGTGTCAGCAGCCAAAGACTCATCTGATCTTCCCTGCACATCATCCGGGTCACGTGCGTCTCCGTTGTGATGCCTTTTAGGAAACTGGAAGCTAGAGTTTCACAAAGACATGATGACTATATGCTAATAAAATGCCCTTGATCAAGAGAAGAAACCTCATTTCCTGCTTCCACGCTCTATTCTGCCCACTAGGGGACCCACAGGCTTCAGAGACTCGCTGGTCACCCAGGGACACCAGCAGGGACCAAGGGCTCCGTCTGCAGGAACCTGTTACCAGGAGACGGGCGGGGGCGAAGGCCCAGCTCCTGGGGTCGACGCAAGCTCTCCAGGTTGCGCAAAGGGGAGCCTTCGCATCACCCCAGGATGCCAAGGGGGCACCTCTGGTGGGAAGCACCGCCATTTCGGAATAAGCTGGACAGCGAGCTGGCGGTGGGATCGTTTTTCATACGTGCAGGATCCCTGGCTTCCGAGAGGGGTGGGGGCACGTCCCCCCTGCACAGGCACCTGTCGGGCACGCAGCGTCCTCCTGCGTAAAAAGCAGAGTTGTGGACACGCCTCCAAAGGAAACCAAATGTTAGCGTGAGGCTCCAAATATTTAAATCATCTGCCGGCTAATTTTATTGCGCTTCATGGTTTGCCCATCCTTTTCCGAGCCCAAAGGCCCTTCCTCCCCTTCACTTGTTGATTTAAGTCTCTCATGCAAAAACAAAACGCCAATGGGCTTCTAAAATACAAGTGTTATTGGTGCCCCTAAAAACACGTTATTTTTCTCAATTTTCCAACGTGCTCCTTTGTTTAGTTTTCCGTATTCCGAGGACGGTGCCCCTGAGCATGATTTCCTATGAGCTGATCTGTCTCTGGTTCGAGAAACTCAAACGTTTCGGGTCCCTACGTTTTGCCTTTAGCCGTATTCGGGGAACTTTCCGTCATTGTTCCTTCAGATAACCGTCCTCCAAGCATCCCATTCCAGCCCCTCCCACTGTGACACTCCCGCGGTGTGAATATTAAACTTCCGGTATTTTAAAATGTACACTCAGGGTTTGCCCTACGGCCCGGGGCTCAGACTCCCGCCCGGCCCTCAGCGGTGCCGGACCTGCTGAAACCCGCACGGCCGGCAGGCAGGTCCTGCCGATGTCCTGCCCCGACCCGGGGACTCATTCTCACTGCGCGTGTTGGCGTTGAGCTGCATGACCGTCTCGGAGAGCATGGCTAGAACTTGTGCTTCCTCCGTGTGCTTTTTTTCCCTCAAATGCAATCACGATGGTAGTTTAGTCCATTCCCTATCGTGTTTCCTTGGCGAAAAACAGAAACGCAACCCGGGCGGCCGTACGATGGTCTTTGAATCTGCCGGGAAACCCGAACCCACGAACTTGCGGCCTGGAGGAGCCGCACCGTCTGCACTTCTGCGCGGCCCCCGGTTCAGGGGGCTCCACCGCCACCAACAGCTGGTCTCGTCCAGATTCCCGCTGGGCCCTGCCCGCCTGCGGCGGGAGGGGGAGACTGTGGGCACCCCTCCCCCCCCGGTGAGTCAGGGCAGGCGAAAGGCAGCCCCACCCCACGCCCCTGGTGTGGGAAATCGCTTCAGACGTGTCCAGAGGAAGAGATCAAAACACTTTGTTGGCTCGGAACCGTGGTGACATGTTCCAGAAAAACATTTTCTTAGCTAGGAAAGATAATGACGGCTTGCTCGGTGAGAACCGTCTTCTCCACTTACAAAAGTTCATGCAAAACTGACGTTTCTCATCGAGAGACACAACAGTGAGCTCGTGGGCTGGTTCCTGACAAGATTAATGGTTCCATTAAAGCACTTTTGTCAGTGACCTACATCTGTTCCTGAAAACAGTTCTGAGAGAAGCTGAGCTAGAGAGAGAGAGAGAGAAGGAGGGAGCGAGGACTTGCGGACGGGGACAGCAGCGTGCTGACCGCAGGGGGGGGACGGGGGGAGAAAAACGGGGTAAAAACTTGACTTGGGGTGGCGAACCCCCCCACACCGACGATGACGTACAGAACTGTACAGCTGAAGCTACAGGAACTTCATTCGCCAATGTCCCCCCCGTACCTTCCATAAAAAGGAAGCACATTTAGATCAAGTCTGAAAAGCCGTCGCAGCAGAGCAGCATGGGTTTCTAGCTTGGACTCGCCCCTATTTCTTGAAACTATGAAAAGACTCCACAGCGTTTCTCCGCAATAACAAGGTCTCGCTTCACAGCGGCAGGAGACGCCGCCCCGCCCGGCACCCACACGCCGCCCGGCCTGACCCGAGTTGCTGCTCCTAAAGCCACAGGAAAACGACTAACATCACCGAGGAAACCTGGGCAGCGGCAGGGAAAGCTGCTATTTAGGACGATTTACCGAGTGTGGCTGCCCTTCAGCACCGAGGGGGCAGTGCCGACGGCCAGCCCGTCACGGCGAAGCACCCCTTCGTGGGGCCTGTGGGTTCTGGGGGTGTAGGCAGATCACGGAGCTCCGAGGGCTGTTGCTGGGGTCACCAAGGCCTTGACTTGGTCATTTTGTCAAGACCTGAATCTCCCCGATGGCCAGGCCTTCGGGTTTTCCAAGGATACACTCCCACGACTCTCTGTTTCGAAGAGGGAAAGATAGATTGACATTTTTACATTTTCCCGAAACGTACTCATTTTCCCCCGGCCACATCGATTTCGCCTTGGTCTTCGGTGGAATGTAGGTCGAGCTGGGAAATATTTGTGGTGACGACAAATATGATTTTGTTGGGTTAATACACACACGGCCCGCCAGGAAGGCCTCGGGACGGCCAAGGCCGGAGCGGCTCCCGGGGCCCTCACCTGCGCGGGGCTGCGGCGGTCCCGCCACGTGACGCCACGTGACGTGGGAACCCCTGAGCCCAGCGCCAAGTCCTGTGATGTCTCTGCGCCTCCGCTAGGGATTGGCTCACGGAGGCCGGACGGTTAGACAGACCCACAGGTGGTCAGAGAACATGCTGGCTGGGTCGTTTCCCTAGAGACGGGGTCTTTCATTTCCGTGCGTGACGTGCAACAGTCCCTCCCTTCGCGGGTGGCGGCGGAACCCAAGTGCTGCCCTTGGGTCCAGCAGACCCCGGCCCGAACACGGGCTTCACGGAGGAGCGCTGGCCGGGGCTGAGGGTGGGAGAACCCGTGGTCGGGGGACGAGGGTGCGGTGAGAGGAGGAGGAGAAGCAAAATGAGGTGGGAAAAGCAGGAATTTGAAGTTTTTTAATATTTTATGGATATTAGTCATTTTGACAATAATATTGGTACTAATACAATTATTGACGATACATGTAATATTATTAACATTAAATATTTTATTGTTGTTCTATTACAGCTGTCCCACTTTTCCCCCTTTGTCCCCCTCTGCCCCACCCACACTCCCACCCCTGCTCCCAGAGTCAATCCCCACCCTGGGGTCCACGCCCAGATTCATTCACACATGTTCCTGGACTAGACCTTTCCCCTTCTCCCCCTCTGGCCACTGCCAGCCTGTTCCTGATGGCCACGCCTGTGGCTCTACTTTGCCCACTTGTTCTGTTCATTAGGTTCCTCTTGCAGATGAGACCAGATGGCATTTGTCCTTCACTAAACATATTACTGTCCAGTTCCATCCATGCTATTGCACGAGGTAGAAGTTCCTTCTTCCTTCCTGCTGTGTAGTATTCCGTTGTGTAAATGTGCCAGTTTTTTTGATCCAGTCACCCCCCCGATGGGCACGTAGGCTGTTTCCAGCCCTTGGCTATTGTGAATAGTGCTGCTACGAACATAGGGGAGCATAGGTTCTTTTGAATTGATGATTCAAGGTTCTTAGAGTGTATTCCCAGCGGTGAAATCACTGGGTCAGAAGGCAGTCCAATTTTTAGTTTTTTGAGGAAATTCCTTACGGTTTTTTTACAGCGGCTGCACCAGCCTGCGTTCCCACCAGCAGTGCACCAGGGCTCCCTTTTCCCCGCATCTTCATCAGCCCTTGTTGTTTGTCGATTGGTTGATGATGGCCATTCTGACAGGTGTGAGGTGGTATCTCGTTGTAGTTTTAATTTGCGTCTCTATGATAACATTCCTTCATGTGCCTGGGGGCCCTTTGTACGTCTTCCTCAGAGAGTTGTCTGTTCAGGTCCTTTGTCCGTTTGTTAGCTGGGCTGTCTGTCTTCCTGGTGTTGAGTCATGTAAGTTCTCTATATATTTCAGAGATTAAACCCCTGTCTGAGGTGTCATTGGCAAATATGTTTTCCCGCACGGTTGGCTCCCTTTTCATTTTGCTGATGTTTTTCTCTAGCTGAGCGGAAGCTCTTTACTAGGATGTAGTCCCACTTGCTTATTGAGTCACTTCTCTTGCCCTCGGGGAAACATTGGCAGCACATTGTCGTGTGGGACCCCTGAAAGGTTACCCCCGTTTTCCTATAGTTCCATGGTGGGACGGCTGACATTTAAGGCTTTCGTGCGTAGCTCTTGATGCCACGACGTGCAGAAACCTCACGGGACATTTGCCAGGAGGCTCCTCCTCCAGGTGCAGGGCAGGTGCAGGCAGGGCAGGTGCAGGCAGGGCAGGTGCAGGCAGGGCAGGTGCAGGCAGGGCTGCGTGCAGGGGCCCTGGAGCAGGAAGGAGACGGGGCGGCAGGGGGGCCGGGCTGTCACAGCCCGTGACAACGGGCCCAGCTGACCCCGTCCTTGTGGCTGGGCTGCAGTGTCGGTGGCCCCTGTTGGACAGGGGGAGCCTTGCCGGTGACACCCAGGGGCCCGAGAACTGTCTGCCAGGGCTGCACTGCCCTCAGCACCGCGGACAAGGCCCCCTTGGCTGGGGCCAGTCTCCTCTCCCGGGCCCCCAGCGTCCCCACCCCCCCAGCTGCCGTCCTCCTGAGTCTCGGAAATGAGCAGCCGCTGGGCACAAACGCTCTCGCCCTTCGCAAGGTCAGCGCGGGCCCCGCTCAGGCCGGGGTCTCGGGGGGAAAGTGGGCGTCGTGCCGGCTGGGGGACTGGGCACCAGGTCTCGGGTGTTTGTGTGTTTAGTTAAGTTTTATTGCCTTGGGTGAGGCGACGTTGGTTAATAAAACGGCGTACGTTTCAAGTGCAAATTCTGCGCACGTGGTCTGTGCAGCAGCCTCGGGATGGCCGAGCACCAGAGCCAAGCAACACCCTGACGGGGCAGTTCTACCTGGAGGACAGACGGTGCCGTGTGGGCGTCCACGGGGGACACAGGGGTCTGGCTCCCATGTTCCCGGGCAGCCACGTTGCTCTTCTGAGAGTCCCTCCTGCCGGGCCGCCCGCGCCCACCCAGCCTCCCGCCAGGCCCCCAGGAGGGGGGCCTCGCTCCCCGGGCCCCGCCAGGGCCGGAGACGGTCACACGAGAAGGAATATTGAGGGAGGAAACGGGGGACACAAACGATGTTCGCTTTTTTCCATTCGAGTCGCGTTGGGTTAAGAAAGGGCAATTATGGGAACCAGCAGGGAAGCGAGCTTTTCTCGTAACAACCGTTCCTGATCGCCAACGGTGCCCACCCCACACGCGGAACTGGGGGTCCCCACGAGGCACCAGGCCTGCTAAAATCCCGGGTGGTCTGGGCCCAGCCTGGGGCCCGGCGTTCGGAGTGGCTGCCTGTGTGGCTGGTCCGAGGACAATTTGGGGTTTGTGTAGTGTGGTTTAATTCACAAAAGAAATGCCTTTAATCAGGCAGCAGGAATGCCGTCCTGTGTGAGCAGCGAGGAGCCGCGACTGGGGGGGCTGGGGCCCCGACTTCGCAGGCAGCGTCCCAGTTGGGCAAGGATTCCCCTGCGGCCCCCGCGGCCCCCGCCCGAGGGCAGGCTGGTCCCTGGGGACAGGTACGGGCTTCTGCAGGAACCCACAGCTCCGCAGGGTCCTCCGCCTACACCTGCAGAGACCCCGACAGGCGGAGCAGCCGGCCCCCGTCACGCGGGGTCCAGGTCGTGCCTGGAGGTGAGTTGGGGACACTTTGCTCCCATGCGGCCCTGGGCCAGAGGTGCGGCCCGGGAGCTGCCTGGAGCCGGTGCCCGTCTGAGCTCCGCTCACGACCCTGGAAGGCGCCAGAGGTGCCTCCTCACCGGAACTCAGCAGCTCACGTCGGACCCTCAGGAAGGCACCTGCTGTGTGCAGAGACCGGCCCGCGGCCGCAGCGGCCTCACCACGTGCCAGGCCCACGGCGGGCGCCACGGCGGCTCAGAGCAGCGACTCCGTGTCTGGTCTCAGCACTTCCGCCCTCGGGGTCCGGAGGGGGACCTTCCGGTAGCTTCCACCCCTGGTGATGCTGCCAATGGGGCGCTGACCTCTGGCGTCTGCAGGGGAGGCTGCCGGATGATTCTGGAAGGCGACTCTCTCCTCATTCTCAGCAAGAAAGTTGTTTCCACAGCGACGGGATGGCAGGACAGAGGACGTGACCTGCCTTGCTGGTGGGAAGTGGCCCCAACATCAGTGAGGAGGAGGATGACACAATGTCAGAAGGTGGCCCAGGACTCCGGTCACGGTTTAGTCCGATGCGATGCTGGTAGCTCGGGGTGGGTGCTGGTCACTCTGCTGTGTCTCTGGAGAGAGGCTCTGTCTTCCTGACGTCACGTCTGCAGCCGGCCACCCCCCCACCATTCACCCGGGGGCAGGTCTCACCTGGCTGCCCGCCGCAGACCAGGGCTCTGACCCCACACCCGTGTCCAGAGGCTGGTCCGCCCTGTCCTCCGTGATGATGGACAGGGGGCTGCGGGGCCCGCGTCTCAGGGACGGACAGGTGCTGGGCAGGGAGCTTGCCAGCTGGGGACAGACAGAAGCGGACGAGGACGGACTCACGCCTGCTCCCTGGAAACCTCCCCCGTCTTGGTCTCAAGGCCACACCCTCCTGCTCTTTCTCGCCCCCTCCTTCCGCCTGACGCTAACCTGCGAGGTGCCACCCTCTGGGGACCGTGCCCTGACAGCCGTCGTGGACCAGCGCGCAAGGCAACACGTCCGGGCTGAGACAGCGCACGTGTTCACACGCAGGAAGGCCTGTGTACCCTGGACACAAAGCATGTGGCGTCACGGGTCTTTCGGGCCAGGGGCGTGTCGTGGCATACGGGACCCTGGCAGGAGGGCCAAGAACCTGAACCCTGCAGCCCACAGCCGCAGACAGGTGACCTGCTTGTCTGCAAAGACAGCCAGTCCCATAGGCACAACACCACGAAAAATGAAGGAAAGTCACCCAACGCCGCGTGCCCGGCATCGGCTTCTCGGGGTGGAAGCCAGCTCCTCGGTCCTGCGGGCGAGGCCAGGCAGGGACCCGGGTTTCTGCCCAGGAGACGGGCAGAGGGAGGGCCAGAGAGACGCCCAGGCCCCCAGCGGCCCCGGCTGGCGTCCCCCGCGCAGGACCCCACAGGCCTGCACCTCTGCGCCTCACGCCCAGCAGGAGGTTTGGAGCCTGTTTGGAAACCGTAATTGAATATTTTCCTCCCTGAAGCGCCTGAGGGCCTCCCCATCCTCCGAGAACAGGACACCCGGCCCCGGCGCCCTTCAACGCACGTCGCTGTGTGGGACCCCCACTTGGAAACGCCCGGTGATGACAACCTGGACATCACCATGACGTCACCGTGACGACCTCCCCCTCGTGCGGTCGGGGCGAGTCCGGCGCCCGGTCCTGGTCAGGGTCTGGGCGCAGGGTGGCCGGGGGCGCGGGGCGCGGGGGCTGTACCTTTCCCAGGGCTGGAACAAAGTGCCACAAACCGGGCGCCTTCAAGGGACAGAAATGGTCGCATGTTGCTGCAGACGGAGGGCCCGGGGCCACTGGCTCCAAAACGCGCGGAGGATTCCGGCCTCACCTCTTCCAGCTTCCGGGGGCCCCGATCCTTGGTCGTCCCTGGGGACGCGCCGTCACGGGCTGAACCCCGTTTCTATGGACCAGTCATGCCGGGTCAGGGCCACCTGCTGCCGCCACCTCAACCTGACACACCTGCAAAGGCCATTTCCAGACACGCTCCCGGCCTCCAGAGGTCGGGACGTGAACCCCTCGGTGCGGCTCACACGCGTCTCCACGACAGCCCCCTTGGTGGCCACCGCTGCCTCCACCCAGGCTCGCTCGGAGCCCCTGAGCCCAGTGAACCCAAGAAGGGGATCACAGAAGCACCTGGGGTGCTCTGAACACGCCACCCAACAAACTAAAGAATGACGCGAAGTAGTTGAAACGTTGATCCAGCCCCACTCTGGCCACCGCGCTGCCATGAGCCCGAACTTTGGTGCAAAATCTCATATTTGTGACCTTGGACCCCACGAAACGTCCAGGGCTCAGAACGTGTTCATCAGCCTAAACAGCAGCCTTGGTAGCTTTCCCGGCTCCTCGCGGCATCGGGAGGGAGAAATTACTCAAACTCGGCCAGCGCAGAGGGCTGCTCTCCCGCAGGCTGAACGGAATGACTCACAATGTGATGGTGAGTGAAAAAAAAAAAGGAGCCTAAAAGCCTTGATACGGAATGATCTCAATTATATAAATATCTGCAGAGAAAGCCTGGAAGAAAACATGAGCAGACGTTCTCTCTGGGTGGCGGAAATATCAGTTGTTTAACTTTCTTCTGTACACTCTCCTGTATTTTCCTAATTCTCTATAGTAAATAGAAATTATATTTATATAGAACTCAAAGGCAGGAAGCATTATTTCGAAATAAATACAGGTTATTTTCTGACGCCACCGACCTCGAGGGGCAGGCGGCCCTGGGCTGGCCTCTGACGCCCCGGCACACGGAGCACGTGGGGGTCAGCGGGGCCGGAGCCCCGGAGCCGAGGGGGGAAGTCGGTGGAAACCAGGACTCTGGGGCCCCTTCCACACTCACCTTTTCTGTTTTAAGTGTCGCGTGAGCAAAGTGAGTCTGCGGGGCTGGTTCACCAAGGAGTCGCGTGGATTCCAGCCAGCTCTACTCACCGGCCGCCCTCCTGTTGTCTGGAGACACCACCCGTCCCCACCCTGCTCCACGCCTCGGGGTCTCACCGCAGCGATTCTGCCCTGGACATCCACGCGCCGGAACGCTGGTCACGCGCCGTGTGAGGGAAGGAAGCTGCTGTCACACCCGACCCCTGCGCCCGACCGGGGACCCGCCTGCTCTGGGTCGAGGGCCCTGCGCCCTGGAGCTGGGGCTTCTCCTGGGAAGCGAGGTGTGTCTGTCACAGGCTCCTGCTCTGTGACGAACGGGCACGCCCAGGGCCCCTCGAGCACTCTGAGCATCACTCCTCCGTGTCCCTGTGCCGTCTTCCTTTGGAAGGTCGCTGTCCTCCCGTTGAACCTCCTGTCACAGAGCAGCGTGTGTAGCCTGTTGTCACGTGCTCACCTTCTGCAGAAGCCGTGACGTGTCCTCACCGACAGCAGCGAGAATGAGCAGCTTTTAGAGAAGTTGTTAGCGTGTCACAGGGCCTGAAGGTCACACCACGCTGGTCCGCAAAGCGCCCACACGCACACCCTCCGGGCCCCGTAGCCAGGACGTGAGGACGTGGGTGGCTCAGCGGTGCCCGTGGGGAGGGCGACAGTGACACGCAGGGCTTCGGTCATCAAACTGGGCCTCTCGGGGTGACCCTCATGCCCTACCTCTCATCACCCCGATCAAGAGAGAAAACCCCAGTGTGGCCTCCCTCACTCGGCCACTCGTCACTGTTGAAAAATCGGCTGTAGACGCAGGCAGACAATGGAGTCGTTTAAAAACCATGAACAACCCTGTCTCGGTGGCTTCAGTGTCAGACTTGCTCCTGGGCAGTGGAAGAGAAGAGCGGTTTCCTGAGACCTCGGGGCCCGTAGCTACGGTCCGAGGGGCGACCTGGCTCGGTCTTCACCAACCAAAGTGCGTTTCGGTTGACACTTCTGACTCCAGAGTTACAAAACACACATCTCACGGTGCGAACCAGAGACCCACGTTTTAAAAATAGAGCTCCAGGTGCCGTCCTCCTCCTTCCGTGGGATTTAAATTCTGACGTCCCGCAAGGGCAGAGTCTACCACGCCCGTCAGCTCAGCTCAGCTCAGCTCCTCCGCCGTCTGCCGCAGAGGCGGGGTGGCCTCGGGGACCCCATCCTCAGCTCCGGGGCCAGGAGGGCAGGGTGTGGAAACGGGGAGACACACATTTTCCTCCCCTTCTTCCCCCCTCCTCTTCATCATCACCTTCAACACCATCATCGTCCTAGAAAACACTTGAGTGCTTTCCGATTGCCCGTCACTTACTGATTGGCCCCCACAAAGCTCAAGAAGAATTAAGTGACTTGCTGAGACCCAGCGCCGCTTCCCTCTGTCCCCTGACACTGGACCCCCAAGCTCACTGCTGCCCCGAGAGTGTGGCCCGCACAAGGGGGGCCTTGCCTCCCTTCCTGCATAGCTGCGTTTGGGGGTGCAGGGGGGGACCCAGGGAAGGCAGCCCCTTCTCACAGGGTGCTGTGCACAGGCGGCCGTCGCACGGTAAGGCTGCAGTTCCAGAGGTGCTTCCAGCGTCGGCGTGAGCACGAACCTGGAGAACAGCGCGTCCTCCGAATCCTGTGGGCCTGCAGGCCGTCCTGGGGAGCAGAGAGCGGGGGGGGACTGGCCCTGCCGGCCTCACAGGGTCCAGAGCCAGGGGACGGGTGTCTGACGCTCCGGGCTTCCTCCCGGAATTCCCTTTGCAGAAGAGATGCTGGGGAGCTGAGCTCCAGGCCGTGCAGACATGGGGGGCCGCCCTGCAGGGCACTGGGCAGGTGAGACCCACACCGGAGCGGTGCCTCCGCCTCCCCAACTCCCCTCCAGCCGTGGTCACTGCCTGTCCAGCCGGAAGCATTTCTTCTCGCCACCTTGCAGGAGGCGCCCGACTCCCAGACATGACGCCCAGGCCGTGTCACCCTCGAGGGGCCGGAGCCAGCCTGGGGGCCGCTGTCCAGCGGCCAAGCTGCAAAAAGACAGGCCCGGGGCGTGCGGACACCGGTGTCCCCGCCGTGCACTGCGAGGACAGGGTGGCATTTCTTCAATGTGGCCCTTTCCCTGCACGCTGGTCGCAGGGTTAATTCCACGTCGGACCCTTGCCGTGCCCGGAAGAGGCAGGACGCTGTTTCTCGTTTGGGTTTTTCTGTTTGTTTGTGTTTGGACCTAGCCCTCTTTTTACAGTTTATTTGTACTTTAAAATGTGAAATTATTAAAACCAATTTAATTGCTGGATTTCGTGTCTCATCGAAGCCAGTTTGCTGACTCCAACCCTCCCCACACGGTTCAGCCTTGGAGCCGGTTTGGCGCCTCTGGAGAGACATGAATTTTCCCGAGACAAGGTTTTTATGGTTTCATTTTGTAACGTTTAACTACATGTTTGATGAGGAAACCACAAAACCTCATGAACCTATATGCAGCAATGTCAGATGAAACCTGATTTCGTTCGAGGCTTCAGAGGGCCATATGATTTCAGTCAAAACCATGCGAATTAAGACAAAAGCTGAAGTGGAGACCAAATGAGGGGTTTAGAGACCACACCACCCGACATGTGGGGTCACCCAGCTGCACCCCAGGGCCTGCGACAGCTGGAGAGGGGGCTGCTGCCAGCCGTAGGGGGTCACCGTGGGCCGTAGGCCGCACTTGGGGGTCACAGGACACTATGGTTTGGTCAATGTTTTGAGAAGAGAACCCAGCAAGCCCCACGGGGGTCTCCCACGCACAGCGGGCCCCTGGACCCTGCACCCCAGACCCGGGCACAGGCCACTAGCCCGGCTCCCGCGGAAGGGGAGGGCGCTGGCCGTCCCGGCTGCCACGGAGCCCAGGACACAAGCAGCCTGTTTTCGGCCTGTTCTGGGGGACCCGGTCCAAAGGCAACAGCTTCGCTGGAAAGGTCGCCTTTGATTGTGAATTTCCGTCGGCGCCCGTGCCCGTGAGGACACGGAACTTGGCTGAAACCTCCAAACACGCAGCCAGTGGGTTTGCAGGGCCCACGGCCTTCCGACCCCCGCCCAGGGCTGCTGGGAACACAGTGACCAGCGGTAACACGTAGACCTGCCGCCTGCTCCCCGAACTACGGTGCCCGGGGGGGACGGGCTGGGACGCGGGCGGGCGGGCAGGTGAGCAGATGCTCCCGTGTGGCCGCGACCACTGCCGTCCCCCTGAGTGCCGTCCCCCTTCAGCCGACGGGTGGGCGGGGAGCCGCTCTGCTGGCCGTGGCTCTGGCCCCCGGTTTCCTCACCCCGCCTGCCTCTCTCAGGCGCCGTGTCCCCACCGGGAGCTCCGGGCGGCCTGGGTCCCCACAGTGCAAACCCCGGTCTCCCCCCAGCCGTCCGGCGGGTGAACCCACAGGCTGCCTGGTGTGGCCTTGCGGGAAGACCCCTCCCTGCGGGCCACCCGCTGCCACACTGTGCGCTCCGGAACGCTAGCTGCAAACGAGGAAGGACAAAGGGGAGGCAGAGGGAAACCGGTGCGTTTGACGAAGCTGTTCTCAGCTTCCGGGGAGCCAAGGGCACCCCAAGCCCACGGCACGTGCGGGCGGCTGGACGCCCACCCGCACACACGGACACCGTTGTCACACCGAGGGCAACACTGGGGCGCGAAGCCATGGTGGAGCTGGGGGAAAGCTGCCCGTTCACTCCAGGGGTACAGGAAAAATGCAGGGGGACCCAAAAGGCAAACCCTCTCCTGGGAGTCAAACCGTGTCTGGGCAGGACAGTCCTCAGGGGGAGGGAGGGAGAGGCCCTACTGTGCGGCGGCTTAGCCTCCAACCAGCCACCTGATCGCAGACCGCAGACAGGCAACCAGGGGTCTTCAGTGCCAATTCGAGACCGACGCGGGTCCCCAGCTGCAAGGCGGCCCTGGGACCAGGCCCCTGGTCAGCCAGCAGCCGGCTCTGCCGGTTCAGGGAGAACCGCACGGGCCGCAGGGGCAGGCAGCACAGGTGTGGGGCCGGGGAGCCAGCTTTCATCATGGAACGGGAGCCCCGCCCTGGACCCTGGTCGGTCCATCCTCAGGCAACACGGCAAGACGGCAGGTCCCTGCTCACCCGGGAAAATGTCACGAGGCGCAGCCCCAGGCGGTCCCCAGCGCTGTACCACTGGGTCCTTTGTCTCCTTAAGTGTTTCTGCTCCCTGTTTGGCCCAAAACCATGGTTCCGATAGCTCACCACGCACCTGCCGGTCCCTCCTCTGCCTCCTGCCTCGGCCCCACCGACGGGCTTGCGAACAAGACACTTGCTTCTCACAGCTCTGGGGGTTCAGTCCCGGGTCCGGGGCCGACAGACCCAGGTCCGAGGGGCAGCCAGCCGCGCGCTGGGTCCCCACCGGGCGGAAGGGACAGGGAACTCGGGTCCCTGTGGGCTCCACCTTGTGACCTCACCTCCTGACCCCGTCACGTTGGGGGGCAGAATTTAACATGTAAATCTGGGGGACACGAACGTTCCGTCTCTGTCAACTTTCCCCTTGTTCCCCCAAGGCTGCAGCGTTGGGGGTGCAAGGACAGGACTCACCTGGTTGCCCCTCACACTCTCGTCCCCCCTCTTTCTAACCTCTCTCCCCAAACTTGACCTCATCACACGATCGCATCTGTGCCCCGTGGAGCCTTTACTTCCCGTTTGCTTTGACCCGTTTTCTTGAAAAAGCAATTATATTTATTTTTGACGTGCGCCCACGGGCACTGTCCTCATACACGTCACGACGGACGTGCGAAGGACGAGGCCCGCGGTAACCTCACTGCAAAACTGCCTGACGCTCTGGCCCCCGAGCACGAACTGGTCCCGCGTGGTGGGCCGTGTGCGCCATCAACCACCCCGCGGCCTCGGCGCTGACCACCCGGCCTCTTCCCGAAACAGAAATGCCGCCATGAATTTCATTCCAGCGCGGCTGGAATAATAAACAGGAAGGCCGTCGTAAGTGGAAACAGAGGGTGTTTTATGTAACCGATATCATAATGAATTCAAACGAGGGGGGCGGTAAGTGCTCTCGATGAACGTGTGACCGGGAACATGTGACCCATTAGCGGACGCCTGCGTCGAGCGGGTGTCTGCTTTGTACCCCTCAGCCGTTTAGAAACCACAGCCCCAGGTCACAGGGCCAGGCGCCCTTCCAGGTGTTGCAAACTATTTCATCTTTATTGCCTTTTTTAAAGTTTTTTAAGATTGTATTTATTATTTTTAGAGAGAGGGGCAGGGAGAGAGGGAGAGAGACATCCATGTGTGGCTGCCTTTCACCTGCCTCCAGCTGGGGACCTGGCTGGAGACCTGGCTTGCAACCTGGTCATGTGCCCTGGCTGGGGATCGAACCAGAGACCTTTGGGTTCACAGGCCGGCACCTTATCCCCTGAGCCACCAGCCAGGGTCTTTATTGAATTCTTAATGTTAAATGTTATTGATTAACAATTTAATCTTCGCATCAGCCTGTGGATTAGCCTCTGATAACAGACAGGCTTGGTTTCACTGAGGAATAAAGTTACTCCTGAGTTTTCTTTTGCTGGATCACTATTGTTTCCTCAACACGACACACCTGCGGGCCAAGGGTCTCAACCCCTCTTTCTCCTCCTAGCCACCCAAGACCGCAGCACTTTGTTACTTACTGTGTCACAGGGCTGGCAGACAGACCAACTTCCCAGGGAAGTGCACCCCATGTTTTATTTCACTGGCACCCTTGATCTGGCTAAAGTCATCATGCCGTTGGAATCATTTCAGAGAAGACGGGGCAGCGCCCTCCCCCAGGTTTCCAGCAGAGATAAGCAATGAATACAATGGTCTGACTCCCGGCAGGTCCTCATCGGGAGCAGAACTCTGTCCTGGGGGGCTGGGTCCCCACACCCCCTGGTATTCTGCAGTGACTGAAGGAGGCGCTCAGAAGAAATGAGTTTCCATACAAGGAAGGTGGGTGTTGGAAGGTCTTTCTGCTCCCGTCTGCTTTGCTCCCTGTGAAGTCGTCCTCTGTGGGCCAAGACGGGGTCCAGGCCAGAGAGACCGGGAGGTGACAGCCGCCTGGTGGCACTTTGCTCAGATACACAGGGTGGCACCTTGCAGGTGCAGAAGGGTTAACATCGCAACCCCTTCCTGGAATTCAAGGTGGAGAAGGCTTCATTCCACCTGGGAAAGGCCCCTGGGAAGGATCTCAGGGACCTGTGGGTTCCAGGACAAATGTCACACGCCTCCCACCCCCCTGCGCAGAGGCCCTGAGGACCTGGAAGGTTCTGGAAACCATGGTGGCCGAGAATCCTGACCCTTCCAAAGGAAACCGGAACACCTTTGTGATGGTGTAAACACATTGTACACTGTATGGTCCACCCCAAACCTGCAGTTCTGGGGTTTCCTAAATGACAAATGCAGAATCCCTCTGAGGCTTCGACAAGGCGGATGCAGCGCGTGGGAAGGTGATGGAGACCTAAGTTCCCAGGACTTCCCGTCGCATCCCAGACCCTGGGCAGCACCCCTGGGTGCTGCGGCGCGCGCGCTGGCCGGGGCCAGGAAAGTCGGGTTATGTCATTGGTGGCGTGAGGCCAGCTCACCAGAAAGGCTTGTTTCAGGGGCAGAACTGAGACCAGACCCCCCCGCCCCGGCCTTTCCCTCTGCAACACACTTGGGGTGTGAAAAACAGGGAGAAGAAAAATGCATTTTAGATTAGATGACGTTTCACAGGACCGGGACCTGAGAACACTGAGAACAATCACGGAATTCGCCACAAAAGGTCATTGTTTCTGAATCGTCATCTGGATCAGCGGAGTCTCTCCAGTCGCTTTCAAACTGAATCCCTGTCCTGACATTCATTTCACTTCCATCCTAAGCTCTATTTTTTCACACTAGGGGGTCGGAGGGGCCGAGGGGCGGGGCGGAATGAAGCCCAGGGAAGGACGGAAAGGAGGTGCCGGCCAGAGGCTGCAGGTGAGGACGGGACGCCTGCGGCACATCCCACAGGCACCTGCCCGCGACCCCGGCCGGGGAGAAGCCGATGCCCCTCTCAGCCCAGGTGGTGCCGGGGCCGCAGGCAGAGGCGTCCTTGGGAGGCCACCGCGGGCGGGGGCGGGGGGCGCCCCGACGGGACATGCAGGCCACCTGTGCCCACTCAGGGCACACGTCCTGCCTCCCACGTCAGCCACGTCAGCCACGTCAGCCACGTCAGCCACGTCAGCCACGTCGGACACGGGCTCGTCCCCAGATGGACGGGGGCTTCAGGGGCTTCTCTTTCCGAGAGTCTGAATGAGCCGCGTGAAGGCAAAGCCTTGTGAAATCTGCTGAGAGCCTTTAACCAACACTTCTGTTCATACCCCACCAGCATCGGCTCCGCCCAGCGGCCTGGGTGTTTGCAAGCCTGTCCTGGAGCCCGTGAGGGCGCAGGCGTGTTCAGAGAGGAAGACAAGGGGAAGGCGCGTGTCCACGCAGCGTCAGGGACCGGTGGCTTCAGGAGCAGTCGCGTGAGTGAGGGGGCCGGGGCCAGGAGACCCTGGTTCTGAGCCCAAGTTGCGCCTTCTGCTCCGGACGGGGAAGAAGCTTCCTCCGGGCACAGCGAGCGTGGGCGATGGACGCGGCTTTGCGGTGACGGATGCGGCTTTGCAGTGACGGACGCGGCTTTCCGGAGGTGTCCACTCTGCTACGATCCTCTCCCCAGAGGAAAACAGACACCGAAGAACTTGAAATGTGTCAGATGATATGAAGTGAAATACGCTGAGGCACCGGTAACCCTTGCAGGATGTGAGCCTATGTGTGAACGTCCGGACCAGCAGAGGGAAAGGGGGGGTGGGGGTGCCCACAGGAACACCCCGCCCAGCACAGCTAGAGGCGGAGTGAGAAAATGTGTTTTCACGGGAGTGGAAGTTCGAAGTCAAATGCTTCTTACGGCAGCAACGGTCATAATAAATGTGAGCGGCACTGTCTTAGCTCATGCACACAGAAAAAAAATTAAATTCTTAAATAAAACTTGTATTAAAACTCCCAGGTTTCCTGGCTGGTGGCTCAGGGGATAAGGCGCCAGCCTGCGAACCCAGAGGTGGCTGGTTCGATCCCCAGCCAGGGCACGTGACCAGGTCTCCAGCCAGGTCCCCAGCTGGAGGCAGGTGACAGGCAACCACACCTGGGTGTCTCTCTCCCTCTCTGCCTCCTCCCTTCCCCTCTCTCTAAAAATAATAAACAAAATCTTTTTTTAAAACCCCAGGTTTATGCTACTTGTTGGAGGTGTTACAAGGTAAACACAAAACGGTTAGAAAGCAGCAGAAAGGAAAGCTGTGAAGACCTGCGATGCAGCAGCAACAGCACCAGGGAGTGACATACCAGGGTGGACACGGGCAGCTGTGGGCTCGTCTCTCGGAAAATGGATGTGGAAACCCCAACCCCGTGGCTGCAGAATGTGGAAAGAGCTCTTGAAAGTATTATTTGGAAATGTTTTATTATTTGGAAGTAGCATTTTTACAGAAGCGAGGCAGGTGGGCCGTGACGTGCCACCCCTGGTGGCGTAACCGGGGGCGTGGGGCCCAGGCAGGACCTCGGAGGACCAGGCGAGGGTGCAGGAGGGCGTCGGCCTGACGAAGGCCACCAGGGCCTGGGGTGGGGCCTGGGCAGAGCCCGGGGCCCCGACGGAACGACCCTGCCTGCACTGCAGCTGCCAGGCTGGTGCACCTGCCACAGGGACACGCATGTAGAGGGACACACGCTCCTTGTGTCCAGCATATAGAGAAAGCGCGAGTGGGACTTCACGGGTCGCCTTAGCTCCGTCTCCACTTCCTCCCACACTTTCAGGACACGCAGGTGGCGTCTCTCCTGAACCCTCTGTCCTGTCACCTGGCGTTTGCCGCCTTCAGCGGGACTGTCCCTTTGCCTCAGCCCCCAGGTGGCCGCCCCTCCCTCCCGCCTGCCCCCCAGTGCGGTTCGCCCTGCCCGCACTCTGGTCTCCAGCACCCTCTGATGTTGTTGCTTTCTTTCTTTCTTTCTTTCTTTTTTTTTTTTTTTTTAAGATTTTATTTCATTATTTTTAGAAAGAGGGGAAGAGGGAGGCAGAGAGGGAGAGAAACATCCATGTGTGGTTGCCTTTCACCTGCCTCCAGCTGCGGACCTGACTGGAGACCTGGCTTGCAACCTGGTTATGTGCCCTGGCTGGGAATTGAACCTGCGACCTTTGGGTTCACAGGCCGGCGCCTTATCCACTGTGCTATATTTCTTTTAAAGATGTTACCCATTTATTTGTTTTCGGAGAGAGGAGAAAGCAGGGAGAGAAACACCATCCTCTGTCAACCCAGACCCGGGCCCCGACCATGGATCGAACCGGGGACCTTGCGCTTGGCAGGCCCCGGACCCGTGGAGCCACGGCAACCAGGGCTGGTTTATTTCTTCTCCATGTCTGTTCCACTTCGCCGACCTCATCCTCACACGTAGGTGGGTGTTTGCAAGCCCTGGGGCCATTTTCCACGGGCTGCCCTGGGCCCAGAGGGAAAACTGTGCCTTTGACAGAAGGGAAAGCGCCCCCGACATATTCCTGAGAAGCACGTCCCGCCCTGTCCGGCAGGAAAGAGCCACGTGCTGCCTCTCGCCCCGCAGCCCCCAGCGCCGCCGTCACCCTCCAGGACCCCACAGCCACCCCGACGGGCGCGTGCAAGGCGGCACCAGGGGCCGTGTCCAGTGTCCACCGCAGATGAAGCATCGTGACACCCTCGTCCCGCGGCCGCGGCTGCAGCGCGGGTCACGTTTCCTGGCGCCCCCCCGGGCTGTGCCCTTGAGCGAACGTCCTCCTGAGGCTTCCGAGACCGGACGGGGCGCGTCCCGAACACACGTGGTTAATCCGTATCCCCGTCCCCTCGTCTTCGCACGCCCGTGGGTTGACTCCTGTGTTTCTAATTCCTCGATTCTTACTGAAGCTTCTCAACGGTGCCTTGTGATCGTTACCCGATGTCCCAGCGCCTTTGAACCGAGAAGAACCGGCTTCTCGGAGTCGGGACCTGGTGTTGGCAGGAGCCGTGAGCTGCGAACCGTCCGTGTGTCCCCTCCGAGAGCAGGAGGGCGGGAACGACCTTTACGCCCAGGCCAACGTCCTGCTCTCCCGACGGCTGCGGGTCCAGCTGCCGCGCTCCTGTCTCCTCCTGACACAGCCGGCGGGAGGTGGAGCCGGTCTGGTTCACAGGTTACCCGTGGGGCGGCAGTTGCACGGCCACCGGGAGGCCAGCCGGGCCGTGGCCGGAGGGGCCTGTGCCCGTCGTGCTGCAGGAGGGGTGCTGGTTTCTACAGGCGGGGGGCTCAGGCGGGGGTCTGAAAGGCCCGGGGGGGCGCGTGCTCCAGCCCAGGGCAAGGCCGAGAGGGGCTGGAAACCTGTCTTTTCAGGCGCCCTCCTGGGCTCAGAAGCTAAACGGAAATGTGGCAGATGATGGGCACAAAGGGGCCCTGGATGGATAGGTGCTTCGTCTTCTCCTCTCCTGCTCTGCAAGGATCACTCTCCGCTTCAAGCACAGGGCCGGGTGAGCTGACGCCTCGGTTCCCGTCCGCTGCCAACACGGGCCACCCAAGGGCGCCGTGGGCTCCTCCCGGAACCCGCCACACACACCCCACAGCCCGGGGTCTCCACGTGTCCCGGGTTCACACGCGTGTCCCAGGGTGCACTGTGACTTAGGTTTAGGGTCAATGAATCTTTTCAGTTTCTGTGCACACGTGGGAGGAAAGCCTTCCCACCACCATGACGACCGGAGTGTGATTGTGCAAACGTCAAGAGTTCTCCAGCGTCAGAGGTCTTTTCTTCTACGGGATCCTTAAAGGGGTTTGAGGAAGAAAGAGGGGGAGTCCTCCTGTGTTGCTGCTGCGGCACCCATGTCTCCCCTGCGGACACCCACCCCCGGGCGGGAGGGGAGCCGGAGTCGCCCAGAGGCCCCCGCACCAGCCGTCAGGTGGGGAAGCGGCCGGTGCCACAGGCTGGGAGTGTCCCACGCGGTGACTCCAGGCACACGCGGGGTCCAGAGGTGTGTGGGCTGCGCGCTGGAGCCCAGCAGCGAAGCGGGGGACCCCAGGCACTCCTCGCCGCTGGACTCCGACACCGTCCCGGTGAGCCATGGGGCCGCCTTCACCAGGAGCGGCCACGCCAGCCCTCCTGCTCCTCCCGGGGCCTCTGCCTGGTCAGCGCTCAGGGTCCGGTTCCGGTAGGTGACCACGTGAGTGGGTGTCTAATTCCCACGTCAGCGAGGCTGGGCTGTGCTACCACTTTTTGGTCAAACACGAGTATGAGCCTCAATGTCCTATGAGTCACCATGTAGGAGAAGAGGAACCCTTTACCCATGAAGTGAGGGGACCTCACGCAGTCCGTTACCCCCAGGAGAACAGGCTAAGGTCCCCCAGAAGGAAGTTCTGCTGCAGGTGGCCCTTGGGCTCCGATCTCCTGGTACACACACACACACGCACACGAGACATAGACACCCACACCCACACACACACACACACACACAGACATAGACACGCACGCACACTCACACACAGAGACGTAGACACACACACAGACACACACAAGACATAGACACACACACACGAGACATACACACACACACACAGACGTAGACCCCCCCACACACTCACACACAGAGACGTAGACACACACACACATACACACACACACACAGACGTAGACCTGCACACACACTCACACACAGAGACGCACACACACACACACACACACACACACACACAGACGTAGACCCGCACACACACTCACACACAGAGACGTAGACACACATGAGACACACACACACGAGACATAGACACACTCACACACACACACACACACAGATGTAGACCCGCACACACACTGCCGCGCGCAGGAGAGGACGTCCAGACTCCCTAGGGTGCGTGAGGAGCCGTGACAGGTGCTTAATTCCCAGCAGCCCTTTCTGCACACACGGTCACGGTCCCATTGCTGTCCCACCCCCTCTGCTCGTCCAGCGTCCCCCCGAGTCCCACCGGCCGTTACAGTGCGGGTGTCACACCCCACCCACCTACCTACCTTCAGGCTGTACCTGCTTCTTCGACAGTGTTTAACCAAAGGTCTTACCTGGTCTCAAGTTGACCAGCAATTTCTCTCCTTGAGTTGACAGCCAAACGGTCCATAGACAGAACCTGCTACACTGAATTGCGTCCCCTCAAAATCCCTGTGTTGGAGCCCCGACCCCTGCGATGGAGAAAGGAGGGGCCCCCCAGCCTTGCGAGCGGAAGGGGACCAGCTGGAGGCGGAGGGGTGTGCCCTGGGCACAGGGAAGGAGGGGGAAAGGCAGAGGGATGGGCCCCCGAAATACGGGCGGTCACCCTGGAGAAAGGGAGAGGCGGGGTGAAAGCCGAACAGGCCAGACTCGCCCGACAGAGACGCTCACTGGAGCACGTTCACGGCTTTTCCCAGCGATGCCCCGGGGGCAGGTGCTGCAGAGGGGAGGGATCTGGGTTCACGCGGAGTTGCGGTTTTGCCAACAAAACCCACAGAGCTGGGGATCCTTGTGGCAAAGTACAGACTCCGCCTGGGTCGCGGGGAAGGCCAGGCAGCCGAGGTGGATGGAGGAGGAAGAACGCGGCTGCCCCTGGGCCGGAAATGCTCGCGGGGCGAAGGGTCACAGGCAAGGTTTCCTGGACTTGACGGTGCCAAGCGTGAGGGTCGTGCGGGGGCTGGACGTTGGAGGGGAGCTGCGGGCGGGAGGCGCCGTCTCCCTGGCGTCTTCGGGAAAGGAAGGCTGATGGACTAGGAGACGTTACTGCGGGTGCCGTGGCTGGTGGAGAGGGAAGCCGTGCGCCACGGGCGGGCGCTGGACGGAGCTGGGACGGAGCCAGAACGGAGCCGGACGGAGCTGGAGCAAAAAGGCAGCAGCGACCAGGAAGGCGCCGGGGCCCTTGCGGAGGTGGCGGCAGGACCAGCTGGAGGGTCCCTGAGTTTTCCCGCCAGGACGGAGGGGCTGGCAGAGGTGCGGAGAGGCAAGGACAGTGCTGACCCTTCTACTGGAGCCTGGTTGCCTGTGACCCTGTGAGGCCGACTCTCCTGCCAGGCACGGACCCCTGGCCTCGCCGCCCCCACGTCTGCAGTCAGATGGTCGGACAGACAGATGGAGAGAGGCTGGCCGGACTCCCGCCTGCTCCGTGAAGGTCCTCCTTGGACATGAGCACTCAGTGGACACAGATGGCCCCGGCGGGTGGCTGTCGCTGCACCGGAAGTTTCAGAGAAGAGGAGGCCGGAGCCCCCCAGCCACCCGGAGGGACAGGGAGGCCTGAGGGGGCATCCAGACGTGGCGTGAGGCCTGCACCTCCACCTCGCTCTCCCCCAGGTGGGCTCCTCTCAGAAGAGACCCCTTCCAGACCAAGGGCGCCTTCATTGGTGGAAAATGCACCCAATTTATAACCAAATCAGAGCCGTCGGGCTCGCTGCTAACGCTGGGCTATTCAGCGCCTGAAAGGTGAGCAGCTGGTTTGCAGAAACGCCTTCCTGTCCAAGTTGGTTAACATGAATGATTTCATGTTCGTTGTCAACGTGCATTTCATCAAGAATGAGCGCTGCTGCCACGCCTCGCGCCCCACGGAAGCCAGCGCCGCAAAACACGTGTGAGCTTAGCCTGGGACAAAAGGTTACAGTCTTCTACCTTCTTCCAGGCAAGAAAGGCTACGGAACAGGAGAGGTAGCGTGTCCACTTCAAATTATCAAGTGACCTTTCTGTCACAGTTACAACATGAAACATAGCAACATAGAAAGAAAAGAGTCTGTTAACTAATATACAATGAAAGGAAATAAACTTGGTGAGAGGAATATCCATAACTCTAATCATGAAAAGGCCTTTATTGATGGGAACTAGGAAACACAAAGCTCCGGTGATGTGAGGTGCTTGACAGGTTGGCCAACAAGACTTAACGGCAGAATCGCTGTTTATTAAACTGTGACCTCTGGGTGGTATCTCGCAGAACCTCCTTTCCTGGGGCTGCACAGGGAGGTGACAGACAGGCGTTCGGGCCAGGTTCGCAGGTGACGGCTCTCCCCACCCTCCTGGTCTGTCACATCGCAGCCCAGCCTCCTCCAAGCGAGGAAGCAAGTGAGGCAAACAAACCCGCAGAAACAGCAAATGCCAGAAATGGCAGGAAGAGGGGAAGCTCTTCAAACCCTGCATGAAAGAAGAATCATCAAATGGCTGACAAGCATGGCCCATCCCCGAGGTCAGGACGACCCAGTGGCTGCAAGATGGCGGCTCTGTGACCACGCAGGAAGGACCTGCTTCTGGACTGTGATCCACAGCGAGAGCCCCCCAGGCACGTCCTGCCGGTGTGACCCCAGCTGTCCTCAAAGGCCTCCTTCCTCCCAGGGCTCCGCCGCTCAAAACCACCATCGTTCTTGGCACTACAGCAAAAGGTGGATAACACCACCCTTTACATGGAGAAATGCCCAAAGTGGTTAAACATCTAATGAGTCAAAAGTGTTTCCCCAACTCTGGTCTCTGTAGTGATGTGTGTTATGAGGGAAAAAGCATCAATCACCATTATTATCACCACTATCAGCACCACAATCAGTATTATCATCACCATCATCATCACCACCATCATCACCATC
>PVIW01014055.1:0-24926 GCA_004026585.1 Noctilio leporinus | reverse complement strand
AACCAAGTATATGAATACAAGGAATAGGCCTTCAGTGGTCAGGGGAACGGGGTAGGAGGGAGGGAGAGGTAGAGGCAAAGATGGGGAGCAGCTTAGACAAGAACCTAGTATAAAGGAACCATGGACATGGACAACAGGTGGGATTGACTTTGGGGGGAATGGGTGGGTGGGTGGGGGGACAGAGGGGAGCAAAAAGGGGTGGATGTAATACAACAACAATAAAAATAAATAAAATAAAATAAAATAAAATAAAATAAAAACAAAACAGCACAAATAACTGGAGATATATTTCATGGATGAGAACCATTAAAATAATCAAAATGGCCATACCACTTGCAGTAATTCATTGATTCAATACAATCCCTATTCAAAAAGCAATAACATATTTTACAGATCTAGAAAAAAGACTTAAAAACTTATATGGAGCCAAAAACTACCATGAATAGCTACAGCAATCTTGAGAAAGAAGAACAGGAAGGGGAGAACAGAGAGGGGAAATAGAATGAATGTAATACAAAAACAATAAAATTAAATTTTAAAAAAGAGCAAAGTAGGAGCAATCACAATACTGAATATCAAACTATACTACAAGGCTTATGTAATCAAAATGTCCTGGTACTGGCATAAAATAGACACATAGATTAATGGAACAGAATTGAAATCTCAGAAATAAACCTAGAACACTATGATCAGTTAATATTTAACAAAGGGGGATGGAGTGAAAATAGCATCTTCAACAAATGGTGTTGGGAGAATTGGCCAGGGTCATGCAAAAAAACAAAAAAAAAACAACAACAAAATAAAAAAAAACAAGAAAGAAAGAAAGAAAGAAAGAAAGAAAGAAAGAAAGAAAGAAAGAAAGAAAGGAAACTAGATTAAGAACTTGTACCAAGAACCTGGTATAAAGGAACCATGGACATTGACAACATGTGGGATTGACTTTTTGGGGGAATGTGTGGGTGGGGAGGGGGACAGAGGGGAGCAAAAAGGGGATGGATGTAATACAACAATTAAAAAAAAAAAAAAAGAACTTGTACCAGCATTTACCCAAGATGGATAAAGGACTTAAACATAGGCTGTGCCACCAAAAAATTTCTAGAGGAAAACTTAGGCAGTAACATTGCAGATATCCCATGCAGCAATATTTTCACCAATACTTATCTTAGGATAATCAAAATTAAGGAAAATAAATAAATAGGACTATATCAAACTGAAAAGTTGCTGCTCAGCTACATTAGCAAAATGAAAAGGGAGCAAATCATATGGGAAAACATATTTTCCAATAATGCCTTAGACAAGGTGTTGATCTCCAAAATATATGAAGGCTTGTACAACTTAACACTAGAAAGACAGGCAGTCCAATTAATAAAATGGGCAAAAGACTGGAAGGTAGAAGTCTCTGAGGAAGACATACAGAGGGCCAATAGGCATATGAAAGAATGCTCAACATCATGAGCCATGAGGGAGATGCAAATAGCCACAATGAGATATCACCTCACACCTGTCAAAGTGGCCATCATCAACAAATCAACAAGCAAGTGCTGGTGAGGATCTGGAAGAAAGGCAACACTTGTTCATCGTTGGTAGGAATGTTGACTGGTGCAGCCACTATGGAAAACAGTATGGAATTTCCTCCAGAAACAAAAAATAGAACTGCCTTTCGATCCAGCGATTCCACTGCTGGGGTTTTACCTGAAGAACACTAAAACAACAATTCGGAAGAACCTATGCATCCCTATGTTCACAGCAGCACTATTTACAATAGCCAAGCACTGGAAACAGCCTAAGGGCCCAGCAATGGATGAATGGATCAAAACATATTGGTATGTTTATACCATGGACTACTCTGTAGAAAGAAGGGACTTTTATCTTTTGCAACAACATGGATAAAACTGGAGATTATTTATGCTTAATGAAATAAGGCAGACAGTGGAAGACTAATACCATATAATTTCACCCAATAAAGGACCCGAGTGAAGAAAACAAACAAACAAAATAGAAACAGAGAAATTGAAACAAGGAACAGACTGACGGTATGCAGAGGGGAGTGTGGAGAGGGAGAAAGAGGCAAAGAAGGGGAGGAGCTTAGTCAAGGAACCAGTATAAAGAACCCTTGGACATGAACTGCATGTGGAATTGACTATAGGAAATGGAATGGGGTGGGTGGGGCAGGGGACGAAATGGGATAAATGTAATAAAACACTAATACATTAATAAAAATAAAATAAACAAAAATAGTGCTAACTCTGAGAGCTATCTATCAAAATCTATGTTCTCTGCTTCTTTTTTTGTTTGTTTTTGTTAAAATTTAATTTTTAATAATTATTTAATTTTCTATTGTTTTTATTTCTATTACCTCTTAGTTTTCTCTCTGGTCCACTGATCATCTGTCCCTCCAATTGGCAAGGGAGACTCCAAGTTGGGGTCTTTTCACATCCTGGCAGTTCAGGGAAGCATCCAGAGAGAGAGAGTGGGGACAGACAAGAGCTAGTGGCAGCTTGTTGATTTTGAAGGAGAGCCAAAACTGAGAGGGACTGCAGAGTGGTGGGAGGGGAGAATGTGATCTATTCTATTTGAAAGAGAGGGAGAGAAACATCTCTTGGTGGCCTCTGGTACACCCCCAACAAGGCTCCTGGCCCATAACCCAGGTATGTACCCTGACTGGGAAGCCAACCAGTGACCTTTAATTCTGCAGGCCTGCACTCAATCCACTGTGCCACACCAGCAGGGCCAGGAAAGATTTTCAGAGGACATATTCCCAACTATGAAAGTAGCACTGCCCAACTCTCTTGCTAGCCTCTTTCTTCCCTTTCCATGTATCCTGAGCTTATTCTAGCTAGCTCATTTGTCTATTCTTTCTAAGAAATTCCACTCTGCTTCACACCTCAGTCAGTGGCTCCTGTCCCTTTGAGCTTCCAAGAAACAGAAAAGCAGTCAAGTTCCAAAGGATGTCCACTGAGGCCTTTGATAGATGAAACCTACATTCTAGCAGGCAACAGATCTAAAGCACGCACAGCCTGAGAAAACTGGTTATGAAAACATGCTCAGCAGTGGAAGGGCTTAGGGACCCTGTTAGATGCATTGATTTTGCATCTGTGCCTAAGAATAATGCTCAGTGTGAGGCATGAGAATGACTGGCCCAAACACAGCACCACACCCTCTATCATCCTGTAAGAATAAAGGGGATAGAACTGGGTAAACAGGAGCAGAGGAAAGATATGCAGGACACTCCAGCACCAGGGTGGCTGCTTGCAAGTCACCAGGGGCATATGAAGAGGTATTATGTCTGGCATCTGTCAATAGCTGGTGAAAAGTTTCTCCCCAACAGAAAGCTGGGCAGAGGCCATTGTCCCTCCTCTGAACCCTCTCTGCACAGATATATGGAGTTGGCAGGTGCCACATCTGAGACTCCATCAACCTGTCCGATGCAGATTTCCCTGCCCTGAAGATCCTCTGAGTGTCCACCCTATCCAAATTGAGAGTCCACATAAGCTTTTAACAGTGGCTTTTCTATATGAATGTCTAGTCTTGGCTAATGCTTCACAACTTTCTAAAACCCCATAACTTTTTTCTATGCCCCTCAGGCCTAACAAACTCTAGGGGCAACCAGACTCAGCTCTCATGGCTTGAACTGAGACAATCCAAGTCCAGCACAAGTAGCAGCTATTTGAAGATTGCTTTGTGGTTCATGTAGGGTGGTCCTGGGTTAAACAAAGATGGGGACTGCTTTGGCCTGCAACAGCCAGGAAACCCCAGAGAAATAACACACAATGCAGAGCTATAAACCATATCAGAGAATCAGCATTCGACTCTGTACTGCTTTTTCTCCAATTTGAATGAAGGTGGATGAAAGGTCATTGCCGGAGATGGGGGATCAGTGGACTGTGGCTGCCCTGGAGTCCTGCAGCTGCTGGAGAATGAAAGATGGCAGCGCCTGAAGGAGACAGCTGCTGTCAGGGCAATGTCAGATGAGGTGATGGGTGTGATGCTTCACACGAGCCTGGAGGTGTTTGCTTCCATGTATGGAGCCATCCATCCCTCAGGGCCTTGTTAAAAATGGGGGAGGATTCAGTCAGAATGTAGTTGAGCTTCTCACCTGGGAACAAGCAGAAGGACAGAAACCCAGGCAGTCAGTCACCTCCATTGATAAAGGAATGAACATTTTCTTCCATCAGACATAGGAGTTATAATGTTTTGCCTAGGCTTGTTTTTTAACTCCTTTTATTGACTTTCTGATATTTTTTATGATTCAACACTACTTTATTTAATGGGTCCTTTAATGGGTGTTTTTGGAAAATCTCAGAAAATGGTCCACCTCTATTCCCCATATTCATTGGTTAGAGGATCTATAGTGAGTAGAACAGGTTCTCATACCAGTAGTGCATTACTGCTTGAAAATTACACATAAATCTGGAAGTCATTTGCCATTGTGTAGGAGGAGGATGCTGGACATATTTGGAGTCACATGACAGATATATGTCTTATTGTCATGAGTAGAGTGTTACTAGAAGAATAGGTTAAAGGCATTTCCAGTGAAGATCCACAAAAATGTACAGAACATGACAGAGACAGATCACACAATCTTAGGAAATACCTATATTTTGATGGACAGAAGTAGATTAGAAATATAGTTAAGATTATTCAGGTTTAGTTTAAAGGAAATAAGGAACATGTCATTGCAAATGAGTGGAAAAGGAAATCCTTGTTACCCACATTCATATTTTCACAGTGTCTATTATATGAGGTAAGAAGGACTCAGGTCCAGGTGATTTGGGAGTGGGCATCTTTGAGGTCACACAAATACCCAAACTGCATAATTCACCAGGGTTTCATTTGTATCTCAACACTTACAGGGAAGAGGGTACACTCCTGATTGGGGCAACACAGGTGAGGGTGTCACTCTATGAAAAGCCATAGTTTAATTGCAGCAAAACCCCAAACTCAGTACATCATATTCACCATCCTCCTCCTCCTCCTCCTCCTCCTCCTCCTCCTCCTTATCATCATCATCATCATCAATATATATGATCACCATTATTATCACCTTCACCATCGCTATCATCATTATCACCCTCATCATTCTGGTTATTTGTTCATCCTTAATTTCTATAGAAATGGCGGTTCTTCCTACTTAACAACTATCTATTTTATGCTCATTTGTTATGATTTATAAGTGAAAAAGGTAATCATCATCTATTTTATCTTATAGTTACTTCTGAGAACTGATGACATTTTTCATCCTCTTCTCTATCTCCCCACATGGAAAATGTGATAAGAAATGACATCACTTTAGAAGTCATTAGGAGATTGAAACCAAATAAGCTCCTATAAGCACAATTACCCTTGCCCACCACCTAGAGAAAATAAGAGCCCTGAGCTAGTTTCCTTCCCTGGCTCTATCAAAGCACATCTGACTTGCTGAAGGGTCTTTCCTATTCTTCCTAAAATGTTAAACCATGTACATGGTAAGTGTTCACAGCCCTTGGGGTGTGTGTTTGTGATCAGCCTGCACATTCACACCAATCTGGCATGGGTCCCTCTTCGTATATGTGTTGTCACCTACATTTGGTTCTGTGAGTATGATGCCATGCCTATGACTGTCATCACCACATCTCTCTCCGATGTTGGGTTCATTGGCCTAAGTGTCTGCTGTCCATCATACACATGCCCTGTTAGTAGCCTGTAGACCAAGCAGCTTGGGCTGGAATGCACTGAGAGTCTCTATTGGATTCAGCTGACGAGGCCCAGAGGTTTGATGGTTCATTGGAAATGGACACAACAGTATCTGAAAAGGTCTCCGTATTTTCCCCAGGTGAGAATGTTATCTTTCTTGACAAATCACTTTTCTATCTCACAGATTTCAGAGGTGAGTGTGTATTCAGGAATCCAGGGAGATTCCCTCAGGGAAAATGTAACAGGAAAATAAAACCACGTAGAAAATCAGCTGAAACCTACATCAGCCCCTGCTCCTGGGTCCTTCTGTTCAGAGACCTTGATTGCCCCGTGGTGGTCTCAGCCTCTCCTGCATGGAGGTTTGTGTCTGGGCTCATACTAATTTACCAGTCACTGTGTCTGTAGTGCAATAATACACAGCAGTGTCCTCAGCTCTCAGGCTGTTCATTTGCAGGTAGAGAGTGTTCTTGGCATTGTCTCTGGAGATGGTGAATCGGCCCTTCACAGAGTTTCCATAGGTCTGAGTACTTCCATCAGGGTTAATTAAACCAACCCACTCCAGCCCCTTGCCTGGAGCCTGGTGGACCCAGTGCATCCAGTAGTTACTGAAGGTGAATCCAGAGGCCAAGCAGGAGAGTCTGAGAGACCCTCCAGGTTTCACCAAGCCTCCTCCAGACTCCACCAGCTGCACATCACACTGGACACCTGCAAACACAAAGATGTCAGGTCAGAAAACTGTCATACATTCACTGTTTCTCTCAGTCATAGCCACTCATATAGTTAGTCTCTTATCCATAAATCACCTCTTAAAAAAGCAATAAGAAAAATCCAGCTGAGCCCAAACTCCATAGCGAGTGGTCTGTGTTCTGAATTGACCAGGCACTGGGAGCTCCTGGGAATCCTGGACTAGGCTCCTGTCCCAGAGCTGCAAGGTTAGAATTGGGCTTCTTTTAATGAGCAGAGAGGCCTTATTTGCATGTCCTCCTGCTATATAGGGGTCTCTGCCATTGGGCACTTGCAGAGAGGGCCATGCCTCAGTGCAGGTGTGAATGTCCTGGGGAGGGTGGTTATGACAGCATTCAGTAGACCTCATAAGACAGGATTCAGTGTATTTGGTGTTCTGGTGAGAGTCTCAAACTTCCCAAACTTCATGAAGAGAAGATGCTTTTCTATCACTGGGACTCTGAGACATGGAGAAGCTGGAGATGCATGGAGCTGATGGAGAAACTTTGTTTACAACAACCAGGAAAGAACATTTATAGAGGTTGCATTTCTACAGACAGCAATGGAAAACATTAAATAAGATAATGGAATAGAGAAATTAGTGAAATAAATGTGAATTATACACCAGTTCACATTTAAATTGTTTGAACTATGCTTGGTAGCTGTGAATGCTGTGTGGAAAAGGGACATTGTCATGTATGAGATATTTTTATATTTTGGAATCCAAAATGTCCCAGGGGAATTAGGGTGTGTCTTAGTATAATGTATTTATGATAGAGGGAGTCAGGAGATTATATTCCAATATAAGAAAGAAGGAATGTGACCCCAAACATCAGTTGGCATGTCTCAGGCTGTGATGAAGGAGGAAGAAACCATAGGGAAAAAAAAAAATGCAGATCTACCATCTGGAAAAAAAAAGAGAAATAGGCTCCCTTGTCTAAGACCATTCAGGCTTCTGTAACAATGTTCCAGGGAGTGGGAAGCTGATAAACACACATTTATGTCCCACAGACATAGAAGCTGAAAGTCCTCAGTCAAGGTGCCCGTGTAAAGAATAAAATTTTGATACTACTCTGACTTACCATGACATGGTATTAGAATTAGATGTAATACCCAATGATAAGCAGAACTCAAACACTGACATTTTTCTTGGAAGAATATTGCAAGTACCAGCAGATACATTCTTGCTTGTACAAGAAAGTTCATATGAGAAAAGTTTATGTCAATATATCAACTGACCTGTTTTCTCAGTTAGGTGTTGTCGGTGGTGCTGGGGTTCAGAGGGAAGGAAATGGGGAGAATGCCTAGCACAGAAATGCTGATAGGCAAGAGAACTTCTAGGAATTATTATGGAAGAACCATGGACATGGACAAGTGGGGTTGACTTTAGGGAGAGTCAGTGTGTGGTGAAGGAGACAGAAGGAAGGAAAAAGGGGATGGATGTAATAAAACAATAAAAAAAGAGAACTTCCACTTCCCAGTTTGGTGAGGGTCCCACTATTTCTGCATAATGTCAATTGTTATTGGTGTCAATAACTGCCATCACTGGGAGTCTTTGTCCTCCTGGTTTGGGTTTATACACATCTAGTACCCACTGTCCAGCATGCAAGTGTCCTGCTGCTGGCTGGCTTGGACTCTAAGCTGTATGGGGCTAGAATACATGCTGGGTCCCACAGAGCCTCTGTTTGGATTCAGCAGATGTGGCTCAGAATATTTGATGATTCATTGATGGTTCATTAGGATAGAAGTAAGCAAGTATACGCCACTCTCTGCCTCTTGTGTATGTGAGGATGTATTCCTCCTATTACAGCAAATCTTTGTGTTTCAGATACTTCAGAGGCAGCACAGAATCATGAAGCAGGAGAGACTTTCACAGGAAAACTGTTGTGTGGAAAGTTAATTCCACACCTGCCAGGAAGCCAACCCTTAACCTGCATCTGCACCTGCTCTTGGACAGAATACTTAGTTCAGTGTGTTCTGATCACCCCTTGGTGTCCTAGGTGTCCCCTGCAACCCAGACCTCATGTCTCTTGTAGCAAGTTTTGTGACTGGGCTCAGGCTGACTCCCTGTCACTGAGCCTGTGGTACAGTAATAAATGGCAGTGTCCTGGACCCTCAAGCTGCTTATTTGCAGGGACAGAATGCTACTTTCCTTGATTCTGGAGATGGTGAATGGGCCATTCACAGGGTTGGCATAGTATGTGGTAGCTCCATTACTACTAATATATGAGAAACACCAGTTCACTTTCCTGAATCCTGGTGGACGTAGTGCATCCCAATGCTGCTGAGGGTAAACCCAGAGTTCAAGCAGTAGAGTTTCAGAGTCCCCCCAGGCTGCCCAAAACACCCCACCCCCAAATTCAACCAAATTCACCTCACACTGGACAATTGCAAACACAAAGACCTCTTGGTCAACAAGTTGTCAACCATCCACTGTTCCTCTCAGTCATGTTTACTCACATACTCAAGGTCTCTCACTCTCCTTGAATTACCTCTTAAAAATGCAACAAAGTAGGGGACAGAGTGGAGTAAAAAGGGGATTGGTGTAATACAACAACAATAAAATTAAATTAAAAAATGCAACAAAGAAAACCCAGCTGAGCCCAAACTCCACAGTGAGTGGTCTGTGTTCAGTCCTGACCACACACTGGGAACACCTGGGAATTCCAGGCTGGGCTCCTGTCCCAGAGCTGCAGGATTGGGGTCAAATTACTTTTTATGAGGAGAGGGTTCCAATCTTCATGCCCTCCTACTATATAGTGCACTCTGGGATTGGGCAGTGACAAGAAGTACATGGTCCCAGAGTGTGACTTGTATAAAAGTTCATGTCTATTGACAATCACACTCCACATTTAGTCCTGTACTATCCCCAGTGATCCATTTGCTCCAGGACACAAGCTTAGGAGAGCCATATGTCATAAAAGAGAGAGATTTAAAATAAGAGGTGCTTTTGAAAATAACTTGTAATGAGCACAAGAGAATACAACCTTCATGACTATACCAAGAATGAAAAGTGCAAGAGGTTCATATTCAGGGGATGAGAACTTCCCTCTATCCCTATTTCCCCTACAAAGTGATCAGAATATGAGCTAAGAACAGAGTAACTAACTGGGGCCTGATAACCAGGACTTACTGTAATGATCTGATTTGCTGAGAGGGATTTGCTGAAGGGCCTTTCCTGTTTCTCCTGGAGATTTCAATCCTGTGAATGCTAAATGCTGCACCTGGTGTGTGTGTGTGTGTGTGTGTGTGTGTGTGTGTGTGTGTGTTTGTCCTTAGCCTACACACCCTCACCAAGATACGGTGGGACTCTGCCTCTGTGCAGTGTCACCTACTCCTGGTGCTATGAGCATAAGGACAGTTTTATGGCCATCACCACCCGAAGCCCCTGTTCTCTGTTAATAGGTTCATATGCCTTTGATGTCCACTGTTCAGCATATGCGTGCCCTGATTCTGGCCAGATTGGACACTGGGCTGTGTGGGGTTGGGCTGCATTGTTGGGTCCAGAAGAGACTCTGGTTAGATTCAGTCAACTTGAGTCAAATGGTTTGATGCTTCATTGGATGTGGATGTAAGAGTGTGTGAAAGAGCCACTGACTTTTGTCCATGTGATGATGTTTTCTCTCTTTACAAAGATTTTCTCACCCAGAAACTTCAGAGGTGGGGACAGAACCAGGAATCCAGATTCTGGACTCTAGAAATCTAGGAAACTATGACAGAAACAGGAAATCAGGTCAAAATCTCCATCTGCACTTGCATCTGGAATGGTTCTTGTGTTCAGGGACCCAGGGCAATCCCTGGTGGCTGCAGCCCCTCCTATGGGGGGGTTTGTGCCTGGGTTTAGGATGACATTCCCTCTCTGTCTCTTGCACATTAAAACACTGCTGAATCTTCATTTCTCAGGCTGGCCTTCTGCATGTGCAGCTTATTTTTGGTGTTGACTCTGGAGATGGTGAGTTGGCCATTCACATAGTTTGCATAGTATGGTACTTACATTGTCATTAATGTATGAAGCACACTCCACTCCCTGTCCATCATGCAAGTGTCCTGCTGCTGTTGGCAAGAACTCTGAGCTGTGTGAGGCTGGGCTGCACTGTTGGGTCCAGCAGAGTCTCTGTTTGTGTTCAGCTGATGGTGCTCATAAGGTTTGATAATCACTTAAAATACATTTGTACAGAAATAAGCATATAATGTTTCTCTCTTCCTTAGGCATAGTGTGAGGATGTTTTCTCCTATTAAAACAACCCTCTGTAATTCAATGTGTAAGAGACCAGCAAAGAATCATGAAGGAAAGGAGGCTCCCAGAGAGAAACTGCTATGTGAAGACTTAACTCCACACCTGCAAGGAAGCGAACTCTTGACCTACATTTGCACCTACTCCTGGGCTGTTCCCTGTGCTCAGTGTGTTGTGAGCACCCTCTGGTGTCCTGAATGTTCCCTGCAACCCTGCCCTCCAGTCTCCTGCAGGGATGGCTGTCTGGGCTCACACTGACGTCCCCTCACTGGGTCTCTTGCACAGAAATACAAAGCCATGTCCTCACTTCTCAGGCTGGTCTTTTGCAGGTAAAGCATACTTTTGCCATTGACTCTGAAGATAGTTAAATTGTCCTTCACAGAACTGGCATAGTGAGGGATACTTCCGTCCCCATTTATGACTGATATCCACTCAAGCCCCATTCCTGCAGCCTGGCAGACCCAGCTCATCCAATAGGTGAATCCATAAGTTTTGCAGGAGGGTCTTAAGGACTCTACAGGCTGTGCCAAGCCTCCTCCAGACTCTCCCAGCTGCACCTCACAATGGATATCTGCAAAGGCAAATATATTAAGTCAGGAAACTGTCAGCCATTCACCATTTCTCACAGTCATGCCCATTTACACCTCAGTGTCTCTCATTTTCCACAAATTGTATCTTAAAATTGCAACAACGAAAACCCAGCTGAGCCCCAACTCCATGATCAGAGGTCTGTGTTCTATCCTGACTAGGCACTGAGGATACCTGGGAATTCTGGGCTGGGCTCCTGACCCAGAGCTACAGGGTCAGGTACAAGCTACTTTTCCTGAGCCATATTTGCATGTGCTGCTACTATACAGGAAACTCTGAGGTTGGATGATAACTTGGAGGACATGGTTTCAGAGTGTAACTTGTCTAAGGACTCGTGTCTTCTAAGAATGACTCCCCACATTTGGTACTGTGTCCTCCACACAGGCACAACTACTCCAGAAGATGGACTTAGGAGACTCAATTGTCATACAAGTGAGGAGTTTCAAATGAGAAATGTCTTTCATGTCACCAGCAGTAAACATATTAAGAATTCAACCCTCAAAACCAGAGGGAGAGATAGAAGAATAGGAAGTTCATGTTCAATAGATAGAAAGATCATTTTGACACCATTTCAACTACAAAGTGATCAAAATATGAACTAAAAACAGAGCGTGGCCCTAGTACTGGAGGAGGTGGAGTATCTGTGTGGATCATTGGAAGACAGAATGTGAACTGTACAGAGAAGCAGATTGTGCTCCCAGGTCATTTTCTTTTTGTGGAGTTTGGTCCTGAATGTGCAGCAGCTTCCCTGCCTCATTATTGTTTTTATTCTCTAGAGTCTCTGGTGGAATGAGATTTAAACATTGGGAGAAAAGAAGAAACTCAGTCATGCCAAGGCCTGTTTAGATGAACATCAAGGTAGATATTGGGGAGTATGTTGAACTTAGAGAAAACTTAATTGAAATTAAGTGCATCATTTTTATTTATCCATTGATTACATTTACAGTTCATTTCTTTCCTGGGGCTGGTGGATCTAACTTTATGTAAAACTAGTCAGCCATGCTAATTCAGCTTTATTTTTACCATTAGTGTTTGTGATTCTGTGGATATGAGACACAGTTCTAATCAGAAGTGCAAGAGAAAGATGCACTTCTTTTAATCAGAAGCAAATTACAGGAGTTTCCACTCATCCCTTTATCATCCTTTCTCATGTCTGCACATGACTTCCAGGAACACAGTCACCTTGTACACCTGAAATCAGTCTCATATGGGCATAAAGTAACATGTTGTGTGGGTCAGTATGCAGAACTGGGAAGAGGCCCTTTCAAGTATATGGTTGGTGAAATTAATCAATCTGGAGCTAACACTTCCAGAATTCTTAATTTTTTATATTATGATTTTTCTCTTCATGTAGCAAGTTCAAGTTGTTTTATGTCGCTTTCCTCAGCAAAAAGGTCACATAGTACTCAAATAATTTATATTAAAAAATGACTGATTTGTAAATTAACCCATTGCTTTTGTTCACCAAGAAAATGTGGATTGACCTAGAAGGTACTATACTCAATAAAATAAATCATAAAGAGTAACACAAATCCATATGACCTCAATTATATATGAAATAGAAAGAAAGAAAGAAAGAAGTAGAAAACAAACAAACAAACAAACAAACAGATAAATAAATCCAGAGGAAAGTGCCAATTTTCTTTAAGTTGGGAGCTTGGGTGAATAAAGTAGAGATAAAGAAGTAAATGTTGGCAGTAACCTATTAAACACAAGATATAAAATCCATCATAAAGAATAAAGTCAATAATGTTGTAATAGCATGTGTGTGGCATGAAGTGGATACTGAAATTAGGAGGCCATCACATCACAAGTTGTATATATGTCTGACCACTTTGCTATAGACTAGACAGTAATATAAAAAAAAAAAATAAAAATAAAAAATAATGTCAACTGGAAATTGAAGAAAAGGGAATTAAACCAAATCCTAGGAAGCTAACTATATGGTGTGAGGCTGAGTATGACAGGCAGGAGACATGACTGAATTCCAGGACTGTGCTCACATGTATTTTTATTGGGAACATTCAGAAGAAGATCCTGAAGGCTTATGAGAGAATCCCATTGAGAATCTCAACCTCATGTTATTAAGCTGTGGTTCATACCTCAGTAACTTCTGAGGGCTGCTATCCAGGATTTACTATAATAACAGGCCTAGTTGAAGAATTTTTCCTGTTTCTTCCAGAGAGATCAACTATGTGAGTAATAAATGCTCAATGTCCCCTTGGTGTGTATGTTTGTGACATCCTGGATATCCACACCAAGCTTTCCTTGGTCACTCATCTCTGTGTGCAGTCATTGACATATGGTACTGTGACCATGATGCCAAGTCAATGACTATCACCATTGGTGGTGTTTCTCCTCTGGCATGTTGTTTATGTGACTCTGGTGCACGCTATTCCACATGCATGTGGCCTGCTGCTGGCCAGTTTGGACACTGAGTTATGTGTGGAGGGCCTGCTTTTTTTTTTTTTTTTTTTTTTTTTTTTAAGATTTTATTTCATTATCTTCAGAAAGAGGGGAAGGGAGAGAGGCAGAGAGGGAGAGAGACATCAATGTATGGTTGCATTTCACCTGCCTCCAGCCACAGACCTGATTGGAGACCTGGTTTGCAACCTGGTTATGTGCCCTGGCTGGGGAATCGAATCTGCAACCTTTGGGTTCGCAGGCTGGCGCCTTATCCCCTGTGCTACCAGCCAGGGTGGGCCTGCTTTTTGAGTCCAGCAGATTCTCTGGTTACACTCAGCCAATGTGGGTCAACACATTTGATGATTTCATTGAAATTGTGTACAAGAGAGTCTGAAAGCAACTCTTTCATTTATCAACAAGAGAAGATTGCCTTTCTATACAACAGAGTTTCTAACTCAGGGACTTCATACATGAGTGCAGACTAAAACATCCATGGAGTTTACTTGAGGGAAACTGTTACAGGAACATGAAACCACACAGGAGAACAGTCCAAACATCCAACTTCACCAGCTCCTATAATAGTTCCTCTGTTCAGAGACTCTTAGTGCCCTGTGGTGGTCTCAGCCTCTCCCACAGGAAGGTTTGTGTCTCAGATCACACTGACCACCCCTTACTGTGTTCCCTGCACTGTAACACACAGCCATGTCCTCTGCTCCCAGAGGTGTCCCTAGTGATGCTGAGTTGAAGTTTCACTGTTGGATTGTAGCCTGTACTTCCATCACTCCATATAGTGCTGAGCTACTCTAGCTCCTTCCCTGGATCCTGGAGGGTCCAGTGTGCATGATTTCTCATTAAAGAATTTATAAATAATGCAGGAGAGGGGGAGGATCTGTGAGGGTTTCATTAGTCTTGGGCCCAACTCCTGCAGCTGCACCTGGGAGAAAACACTTGGAGACAATGATAAGTCGTCCCCATTAGTTCCATGCTATCAACACCATCCCGTGGACCTGTGCCTGACACTATAGGGGATTGTCGTCAGGCATAGGAGGAGACCTAGCAGCCTCATCATCTTCTAGGTCAGAGCTCTGCCTTCCCCCAGAGACCTCAGCCCCATGTGAGGAGACAGCTGGGAGCCCATACAGCCCATGGGAGGGGTTAACCTGCTGCTAGAAGATAAATTTGCATGTGATGCAGCTTTTCTAATATAAGTGAAAATGGATGATGTCTGGCACCCTGGTCATTCTTGGACCTCAGAAGGTGGCATCTCTGCTCTGAAACTCACTTACCATGTGCATTAGAAATAGGTCAGCTGGTTTTTGAGACAGATTGAAATTTGTTCAAAGGATGGCCTCACCTTTCTGAGTTTAAGGATAAATGATGGACTTGAGGAGTATGTGACAACTTTGAAATCCCCATGCAACTTTACACAGATTAAGTAGGAATATTAGCATTTTTAGGATGGTTTCTATATCCAAAAATACAATATGTCTACTATGCCCAAATGTGTATATATCTATTTAAAAACAAATAATATCTACTTTCTGTCAGGGGAATGAAGTCCCCTGTCTGTATATGGCTGTGACTTTCAATGGATTCAACCTTATCCATGGAACACTGGCTCCAAAAGGAACTGACTCAGCAACACTGAACAGGCTGATGTCACCCCTTGTGTAACCCTTTGGCATAGAACATCCTTTGTTCCAATGTATATAAGATTGTCTCTGCTGTAAGCTGGGTGAGGTGTGGGAGAGTGGCTGCATGTGGAAGCACCATGAATGGAAGAGTCAGCATTCCCTACCACCTGGGTGCTGCTGAAGCAGGTGTGTGCGTGTGTGTGTGTGTGTGTGTGTAAGCACCAGCATGCAAAAGCTCCCATCAGTTCTGTTCAAGATTTTTGCCACCAGACCAGAGCCTCCTCACTATCATCATTTGGTGGCCTCAGACCCAACACTTTCATATATGAAATAAAAATGAAATACAACTATTTGCAATATCATACTTTATTTTTGACATCCTTTTGATCTGAGAAACTACCATCGAAGCACAGGCAGTTGGAACATTCTTTATTCTGAATGTTGAATATTTTGTAATTCTGTCTCAGCTTCCTGTACAAACTCTTTCCTTATGCAAGCCCTGGACACACTGCAGAATTCTCCAAACTAATCACATTAGAAATAATTACTGTTTTACATGAAGACAATCTAGAAATGAGAATATAGGTTATGTACATATGCCAAAAGTCTTCATATGTTGAAATGACTTTGGCAGAAGATTTACTGCCATGATTTCTCAGGCTGGTGTTGCCAGTGATGTTGGAACTCAGAGAGATGGAAATGGAGATAATTCTCAGCACAGGTATGCTCACAGGAAAGGGAACATCTTCCCTGATAGGAAACCCTCACTCCCAGAATCTGTTGACAGTTTTGGGGGATGGTCACTGTGGTCAGAGACTGCAGAGCTCTTCCGCACAACATAAAACTTTTTAAAAAAGAATTTATTATTTCCAGAGGGGAAGTGAAAAAGGCAGAGAGAGTGAGAAATATCAGTGTATGGTTGCCCTGAGAAGCTTTTCCATGTAAATGTCAGGCAGACTGGAGAAGAACATCCCAAGATGGAATGATAAGGACATAGTCTGAGATGTTCCTTTGTGAGGATTAACGTGGTCAGGCAGAGCCAAGGCTGCAGAGAAACTGAGAGACATAAATAGATGGGCTGGAACCGACACCCAGAAGTGCTGGCTGTATGAGTAGAACTGAGTGCATAGAACTGGCACTGGAATGAGGGAAACAAAATGGACCCGGCAAGTGTGAAGAGTTGGAGGAGAGTGCACTCTCAGTATATCTGGGAGGACGAATGGAAGGGTGCCCCTGATGCAGTAGCTAATATATCTAACTACTCTGTGGATGCCCCAAACAGGGGGCAGAGATGATAATGCCCCCTAGTGGTCACTCTGAGCCACACAGGCTCCACTAACTTTGGACCTAACCAGCTTCTTGCCCCGCCCCCCGGCCCTCCCCTCCCCTCACCACCCCACTCCCCCACCCTGCCCCCAAGACTTGGAGCAGAAAGAGCTAAGTTTAAAGTCAGGAGTTTGGTCTCTGAAGAGGAGAGAAACACAAGAATATGGGCAATAATGCTGATGGAGTTCTCGAGTACGAAAGCAGCTAGAGGATAGGATAGGGAGCGTGAGATGTCTTCAGGACCCTAGGGATTGGAATGGGCAGCATCTGGACACAGGGGAGCACAGCCCAGAGGCAGAGGAGGCCATCAGGACAGTAGGTGAGGCGTTCCCGACCAACCGGCCGGTGGGCCGAGGTCGGCGAGCCGTGGTCGGCTCTGGGCAGGGGCGGCTCTGCCCAGAGGGGCAAGTTTGACTGGGGCCAGTTCCGGGCTCCCTGGCGACTGGAAGTCTCAACAGTGAAGTGCAGGCACTTAGGGCAAACACCTTAGGGAATGCGGAATTAAACTCTTGCAGGGGAGGGACTGTGTGAGAGACTCACTCCAGCAACAGGGAGAGGATGCTCCACGCAGGGCTGGAGGCAGAGGAGAAGTGTCCTCCGGGGATCCAGAGTGGGGGAGTGGGGAAGTGCACCGGTGGGGCGGCGAGAGGGCTGAATACAGAGCTGCTGGACCACCGGGGAAACAGCAGCTAGAAGCCCCTGCGAGGGGGGAGGCCCAGCCCTGCACAACCACACAGGCCCCCAGGCTCCACAGGAAACTCAAAGTGGCGAGCCTGTGAGCCAGAACTAGTGGCGGGGGTAACTGACCCACCATTTCTGGAGACAAAGGTCGCAGCGCCCACGCCTGGGAGGGGCTCATCACAGAGGCCACGTAAAGGGCTCAATGGAGAGCTGGTTGGCTTGGAGGTGTGGTGCCACCCCGGAAGGGTGGGACAGTGTAGGCGGACCCCGGACAGTGTTGACTGACAGGCCCGGGCTCCTCCCAGAACTGCTGGGGTGGGGCCAGTCGTCACAGGGACCAGCAAAGTTGTGGGCTGCCTGGCAGAAGTGCTGCGTGCATGTCCTGGGCAGGAACCTCCGCCAAGAGTGGGAGGGAGCTCCCTGTGGGCTCCAGAACACCGGCAGCCCTAAAACCCAGCCAGGCTGCTGAAGGCCCAGCCTACCTGGGGGCGGACACTCAGAACCAGCCTTACTGTGACATTCAGAGGCCCTGCCATGTGCCAAGACTGGCTAGAATATAGACTATAGACTGTAAAGTCCTGACCAAGAAAAAGAGGCAGCATCAGGAAAGGGATTGCTGCCAATCTCAAGCACCTGAATTATACCGAGAGCAATATGAACTATTAAGCCCCAAAATATCCTTTGCAAAAGTTACTCTTCACATATTCTTAATCCCCCCCCTACCTCAATCCACCTAAATAGCCAAGACCCTCCCCTACACTCGAATTAACATCAATTCACTCTGTTGCTATAACACATTCTCAGTCCTCAATCTAAGTATTCCTCCCTTCCCCAGCCTTTCTAAACCCTTTCTTTATTCTTTTCTCCCTTCCTCTTTTTTTTTTTTTTTTTTTTTCATTTTTTAAATTTTCCTTTTCCTTTTCTTCTGGGTAAAGCCCACAGGTTCTGGCTCCACCTGGACCAATCAGAAATCATAAAGGGGGAACCCACAGCTAAAACCTTTCTTTATTCATATTGATTTCTCTTTGTCTTGTGAATTTCTTCCCTCATTTTTTTTTCTTTCTTTCTTTCTTTCTCCTTTCTTTTCTCCCTGTTAAAACCCACTGGTCCTAGCTCCATCTGGACCAAACAGAGACCATAAAGGGTGAATAGAAACCTAAAACTTTTCTTTATTAATATTGATTTCTCTTTCTCTTGTGATTTTCTCCCCTTTTTATTCCTTTATTTTTTTCTTTTTTCTTTTCTTTCCTCTGCTAAAAGCCCTCAGGTCCAGGCTCCATATGGACCAGTCAGGGATTATTAAGGGTGATCAGCCATCTAAACCTTTCTTCTTATTATTATTATCATTTTTATTTATTTTTCCTTTTGCATTTTTTTTTTTTTTTTTTTTTTTTTTTTTTTTTTTTTTTTTTTTTTTTTTTTTTTTTTTTTTTTTTTTTTTTTTTTTTTTTTTTTGTTTTTTTTTTTTATTGTTTGTTTTTGTTTTTGTTTTTTTTTTTATTTCTTGTTTTTGTTTTTGTTTTTGTTTCTGCTAAAAGCCCACAGGCCCAGAATACAACCAGACAGCCCAAATAAAGGACACACCAAGAACAGCAAGTGGAGAAAATCGGGGAGATGGCAACACTGGACTCCACAAATCTCCTATCACAGAAATGTGCTCAACAAAGACAAGGAAGCAAAGCAGGTTAACCCAAGGAAAGAACATAAATAAATAAAGAGCAAGCAAGAACAGACACCCAAAATGGGGGAAAAAAGAATCAGTCCATCACCAAAATGAAAGGAAGAATCCTCAGAAAGAACACAAAATGAAACAGAGGCACCTGGAATATCAGATAAGGAATTCAAAAGAATGAAGATAGAGAAGCTCAGTGAGCTCAGCCACATCAACGAAAACTGTAAACAACTCCAGGAGAACTACAAAGAACTCCGGGGAAATTACAAATAACTCCAGGGAAATTACAAAGAACTCCAGGGAAATTACAAAGAACTCCAGGGGAATTACAAAGAACTCCAGGGAAGTTACAAGGAACTTAGTGAGAACCACAAAAGCATGAAAAAGGACATGGAAACTATCAATAAGTGCCAGGAGGAAATGAAGAATACTATTTCTGAATTGAAGAATACAGTAGAAGTGATCAACAGTAGGCTAGAGGAAGCAGAGGACCGGATTAGCGAGTTGGAGGATAATGTAGACAAATACTCCAAGACAGTACAAGGAAATAAAAAAAGGCTGAACAAGACTGAAGAGGGGTTAAGAGAGCTGCAGGACAACATGAAACATAACAACATCCATATCATAGGGATACCAGAAGGAGAAGAGAAACAAGGAATGCAAAACCTGTTCAAAAAAGTCATGATTGAAAATTTCCCTAACATGATGAGTGAAAACATGAATCCAGTTCAGGAAGCACAGAGGGTCCCAATGAGGATCAACCCAAACAGACCAACACTGAGGCACATTATTATTAAAATGGCTAATTTCAAAGACAAAGAGAGAATCCTAAAACCATCAAGAGAGAAAAGACAAATAACATACAAAGGGGCTCCAATAAGGCTATCAAATGATTATTCAACAGAAACAATTGAAGCCAGAAGGGAATGGCAAAAAGTATTTCAAGTCATGGTAAACAAAGGCCAGCAACCAAGAATACTCTACCCAGCAAGGCTCTCATTCAAGATAGAAGGAGAAATAAGGAGCTACCCAGACAAAAAAAGACTCAAAGAATACATCTCTACCAAACCAGCATTGCAAGAAATGCTAAAGGGTCTGCTATAAAAAGAAGTCAACAAATAAAATGAAGAAACAGAGAGAGCCAAAGAGGAATACAGACACAAAGGGAGAAAATGGCAGTGAATAAGTATCAATCAATAATCACCTTAAAAGTAAATGGATTAAATGCACCAATCAAAATACATAGGGTAGCCAAATGGATAAGACAACATG
This sequence comes from Noctilio leporinus, assembly GCA_004026585.1. Taxonomy (NCBI): domain Eukaryota; kingdom Metazoa; phylum Chordata; class Mammalia; order Chiroptera; family Noctilionidae; genus Noctilio; species Noctilio leporinus. The sequence continues at coordinate 4,717 of PVIW01014055.1, read as the reverse complement.
ACACACATATATGCTGTCTTCAAGAGACCCACCTCAGAACAAAAGATCAGCACAGATTGAGAGTGAAGGGATGGAAAACTATATATCAAGCAAATGGACATGAAAAAAAAAAAAAAAAAAAAAGCTGGAGTAGCATTACTGATTTCAGATAAACTAGATTTTACAATGAAGGCCATAAAAAGGGACAAAGATGGACATTTCATAATACTTAAGGGAACAATCCATCAAGAAGAAATAACTCTGATAAACATATACGCACCCAACATAGGAGCTTCGAAATATATAATGAAAATCTTGGAAGACTTTAAGAAAGACATAGATAGCAACATACTCATAGTACGGGGTTTTAATACCCCACTATCAACAATGGACAGATCTTCCAAACAAAAAATCCCCAGAGATGTTGTGGCATTGAACAACTCCAGAGGAAATGGACCTAACTGATGTATACAGAGTCTTTTACCCCAAAGAAGCAAAATACAAATTCTTTTCCAATGCACATGGATCATTCTCCAAGATAGACCACATTGTATGTCACAAGACAAGCCTCCACAAATACAGGAAAATTGAAATCATACAAAGTATCTTTTCAGATCACAATGGCTTGAAACTAGAAACCAAATTCAAGCGAAAAACCCAAAAAATCTCTAACTCATGGAGACTGAATAACATGCTTCTAAGCAATGAAGGGGTCAACAATGATATTAAAGATGAAATCAAAAAGTTCCTGGAAACAAATGACAATGAACACACAACAGCCCAAAACCTATGGGATAGAGCAAAGGCAGTTCTCAGGGGGAAATTTATAGCAATACAGGCCTTCCAAAAAAAGGTTACAAGAAGTTTACAAAAACAACCCAAGCACAAAGCTGCAAGAACTAGAGGAGCAACAACAAACAAAGCCCAGAGCAAGTAGAAGGAAGGAAATCATCAAAATCAGGGCAGAATTAAATAACTCAGAGATTCAAACTATAATTCAAAGAATCGACAGGACCAGGAGTTGGTTCTTTGAAAAAATAAACAAAATTGACAAGCCCTTATCCAGACTCATCAAGAAAAAGAGAGAGAGGACCCAAATAAACAGAATCAGAACTGAAAGAGGGGAAATCACAACTGATACCTCAGAAATGCAAAAGATTGTAAGAAATTACTACCAACAACTCTATGACAAAAAATATGACAACCTGGATGAAATGGACACATTTCTGGAAAGGCATTATCTACCAAAACTGAACCCAGAAGAAGCAGAAAGCCTGAATAGGCCAATAACAGCTAGTGAAATTCAAGAAGTCATCCAAAATCTCCCAAAGCACAAAAGCCCTGGACCAGATGGCTACACAGGTGAATTTTACCAAACATTTAAAGAAGAACTAACTCCTATCCTCCTCAAACTCTACCAAAAAAATTCAGGAAGAGGGAAGACTCCCAAACTCTTTCTATGAGGCCAATATTATTCTAATCCCAAAACCAGGGCAAGACACAACTAAGAAAGAAAGCTACAGGCCAATATCTCTAATGAACATAGATGCTAAAATTCTCAATGAAATATTGGCCAACAGAATTCAGCAGTATATTACAAAGATCATACACCATGATCAAGTGGGCTTCATCCAAGGGATGCAAGGATGGTATAACATTTGTAAATCAATCAATGTAATACACCACATCAACAAATTGAAAGATAAAAACCATATGATCATATCAATAGATGTTAAAAAAAGCATTTGTTAAAGTGCAGCAACCATTTATGATAAAAAACCCTCAGCAAAATGGGAATAGGGGGAGCATACCTGAACATCATAAAGGCCATCTATGAGAAACCTGAAGCCAACATCATACTTAATGGACAAAAACTGAAAGCTTTCCCCCTAAGATCAGGAATGAGACAAGGCTGCCCACTTTCTCCTCTTCTATTCAACATTGTCTTGGAAGTTCTAGCTATAGCCATCAGAGAAGAAAAAGGAATCAAAGGTATCCAAATTGGAAAGGAGGAAGTCAAACTGTCATTATTTGCAGATGATATGATAGTGTACATACAAAACCCGATTGGCTCCACCAGAAAGTTACTTGACCTATTAAGCAAATTTAGCAAAATAGCTGGGTATAAAATCAATATCCAGAAATCAAAAGCATTTTTGTATACCAATAATGAAACAACAGAAATAGATGTGAAAAAACAAATCTCATTTACCATAGCAACAAGAAAAATAAAGTACCTAGGAATCAACTTAACTAAGGAGGTAAAAGACCTGTACTCAGAAAACTACAGAACAATGAAGAAAGAAATCAAGGAAGACACAAATAAATGGAAGCATATACCATGTTCGTGGATGGGAAGAATTAACATCATTAAATTTTCCATACTACACAAAGCAATCTACATATTCAATGCAATCCCAATTAAAATACCAATGACAGACTTCACAGAAATAGAAAAAATATTTCAAAAATTTATATGGAGCCAAAAATGCCCACGAATAGCCAACACAATCTTGAGAAAGAAGAACAAGGTAGGAGGAATCACAATACTGGACTTCAAACAATACTACAAGGCTACTGTCATCAAAACAGCATGGTACTGGCATAAGAATAGACATATAGATCAAAGGAACAGAATAGAGAGCCCAGAAATTAACCCAGTACTCTATGGTCAACTAATTTTTGACAAAGGGGGAAGGAACATCCAATGGAGTAAAAACAGTCTCTTCAACAAATGGTGTTGGGAGAACTGGACAGCAACATGCAAAAAGATAAAACTAGACCACCAACTTACACCATACACCAAAATAAACTCAAGATGGATAAAGGGTTTAAACATAAGCAGTGCCACCATAAAGGTCCTGGAGAAAATTAGAGGCAGTAAACTTTCAGATATCCTACACAAAAATATGTTTACTGATACTTCACCAAGGGCAAAGGAAATCAAAGAACGAATCAACAAATGGGACTATATCCAATTGAAAAGTTTCTGTTCAGCTAAAGAAAATAACAGCAAAATTCAAAGGGAACCAACTGTATGGGAAAACATAATTGCCAATGATACCTCAGACAAGGGTCTGATCTCCAAAATATATAAAGAACTAATGCGACTCAACGCCAGGGAGACAGACAGCCCAATTAAAAAATGGGCAAAGGACCTGAACAGACAACTCACTGAGGAAGATATACAAAGGGCCCAGAGGCATAGGAAAGAATGCTCAACATCACTAGTCATCAGAGAGATGCAAATTAAAACTGCATTAAGATACCACCTCACACCTGTCAGAATGGCAATCATCAGCAAATCAACAAACAACAAGTGTTGGCGAGGATGCGGGGCAAAGGAAACCCTCATACACTGTTGGTGGGAATGCAGGCTGGTACAGCCACTGTGGAAAACAGTATGGGGTTTCCTTAAAAAACTAAAAATGGAACTGCCTTTTGATCCAGCAATTCCACTACTTGGACTATACCCAAAGAATCCTATAACACCAATTCATAAGAACCTATGCACACCTATGTTCAGAGCAGCACTATTTACAATAGCCAAGTGCTGGAAACAGCCTAAGTGCCCATCAGTGGAGGATTGGATCAAAAAAGTTTGGTATATTTACACAATGGAATTCTATATAGCAGAAAGAAAGAAGGAACTTGTACCCTTTGCAACAACATGGATGGAACTGGAAAGTATTATGCTTAGTGAAATAAGCCAGTCAGTGAAGGACAAATATCATATGATCTCACCCATTACAGGACAATAATGAGCAAAACTATCAACAAGCAAAACAGAACCAAGTATATGAATACAAGGAACAGGCCTTCAGTGCTCAGGAGGATCGGGGTTGGGGGTGGGGGGAGGTAGAGGCAAGGAAGGGGAACAGCCTAGACAAGAACCTAGTATAAAGGAACCATGGACATGGACAACAGGGGGGATTGACTTTGGGGGGAATGGGTGGGGGAGAGGGAGACAGAGGGGAGAAAAAAGGGGATGGATGTAATACAACAATAATAAAATTTAAAAAGAAAAGAAAAGAAAGAAAGAATAAAACTTGAAAAAAAAAAGAAAGAAAGAAAAGAAAAGAAAAGAAAATTCTCTCTAGATCTCTTTGCACCTGCTCCTGGGGCAGCAGCTCTGAGATTGTGGGTCCCATGTACCCCCAGCTGCCCAGCATGTACCCTGCAGGGGATGGTTCCATCTTCCATCAAAGAGCACAGACATCTCAGTGCAGAGTGAAAGGCAGCACCCTGAGTTCAGAACGCTTTTTCTGGGAAACCATATGTTTAAACATCTTGGGATACAGAGAACTGGCTTTATTAAACCCCAGTATTTCTTCAGGGAGGCCTTCCCTGGATCAACCTGATGCACTGAATCAGCTTCCACTCTTGAGTCCAGAAGCTCTTGGTGGCTTTGGGGGACTCTGCTGTCCTCAGGTTCCTCTGCTTGCATGTCTCATCAGTGTATCACTGTATGTGGTCCTAATTCTGTTGCACAATAAGTGAAACACAAACATTCTCTCTCTCTCTCTCTCTCTCTCTCTCTCTCTCTCTCTCTCTCTCTCTCTCTCTCTCTCTCTCTCATGGTTTTCATAGTGATGACATGAAGTCTTCCTTCCCCCTTGTTTCCAGCACATGAGCAGCATCCCCGCTCTCACCTGGACTGAGTGAGTGACTTTTGTTCAACCATCATCACCATCCACATCCAGGAACTCTCACTTTCCCAACATGACTCTATACCCAT
>PVIW01014054.1:8037-24989 GCA_004026585.1 Noctilio leporinus | reverse complement strand
ATGATCATGTGATTTTTTCCTTTTATTTTGTTTATATGATGTATTACCTTTATTGATTTGCAAATGTCATAAGGTCTGTCCCGAAAGTATTGGCCATGCAAACTTTAAATTATATTGACATTGGCTCGATACTTTCGGGACAGACCTCTTACACTATCCTTGCATCTTGGGGATAAATCCCACTTGATCGTATAGTATGATCTATTCAATACATTACTGGATCTGGATTGACAATATTTTGTTGAGCATTTTAGTGTCTATTTTTAGAGATGTTGGCTTGTAATTTTCTTTCTTTGTTGCATCTTTACCTGGTTTTGGATTGGGATAATGCTGCTGTCATAAAAAGATTTTGGGAGTCTTTTTGGAATAGTTTGAGAAGGATGGGTGTTAGTTCTTATTTGAGTGTCAAAATTTACCTGTGGAACCATCTGATTCAAGGCTTTTGTGTGCTAGGAGGATTTTTTGATTACTGCTTCAATTTAACTAATTATTATTAGACTGTTCAGGCTTTCTGCTTCTTCTTGATTCAGTTTTGTGAAGTTGTAAGTTTTCACCAATTCTGCCTACATTGTCCAGTTTCTTGGTACATCGTTGTTCATTGTAATTTCTTACAATCCTTTGTATTTCTGTGGTATTGTTTATTATTTCTTTCAGTTTTTATTTTATTTATTTGGGTCTTCTCTCTCTCTCTCTCTCTCTTTTTTTTTCTTGATGACTCTGGTTAAAAGTTTGTTGATTTTGTTTATATTTTCAAATAACCAGCTCCTGGACTCATTGATTCTTTTTTAATTTAATTTAATTTTATTGTTGTTGTATTACATCCATCCCCTTTTTGCTCCCCTCTGTCCTCATCCCCACCCACCCACTCCCCTACAAAGTCAATCTGACATGTTGTCCATGTCCATGGTTCTTTCATACTAGGTTCTTGTCTAAACTGCTCCCTTTCCTTGCCTCTTCCTCCCCCTCCCCCTAAGCCCTGCCCACAGAAGGCCTATTCATTCTACTCATATGTCTGGTTCTGTTTTGCTTGTTGTTTGTTTTGTTCATTATTGTGCTGTAATGGGTGAGCTCATATGATATTTGCCCTTCACTGACTGGCTTATTTCACTAAGCATAATACTCTCCAGTTCCATCCATGTTGTTACAAAGGGTAGGAGTTCCTTCTTTCTTTCTGCTGTGTAGTATTCTATTGTGTAAATGTACCAAAGTTTTTTGATCCAATCATCCACTGATGGGCACTTAGGCTGTTTCCAGCACCTGGCTATTGTAAACAGTGCTGCTATGAACATAGGTGTGCATAGGTTCTTATGAATTGGTGTTTCAGGATGCTTTGGGTATAGGCCTACTAGTGAAAATGCTGGATCAAAAGGCAGTTCCATTTTTAGGTTTTTAAGGAAACCCCATACTGTTTTCCACAGTGGCTGCACCAACCTGCATTCCCACTGACAGTGCACCAGGGTTCCGTTTTCCCCACATCCTCCCCAACTCTTGTTTATTGATTTGTTGATGATTGCCATTTTGACAGGTGTGAAGTGGTATCTTACTATGGTTTTAATTTGCATCTCTCTGATGGCCAGTGGTGTTGAGCATTCTTTCATATGCCTCTGGGCCCTTTGTATGTCTTTCTCAGAGAGGTGTCTGTTCAGGTCCTTTGCCCATTTTTTGATTGGACTGTCTGTCTCCCTGGTGTTGAGTCCCATTAGTTCTTCATATATTTTGGAGTTCAAACCCTTGTCTGAGGTATCATTGGCAATTATGTTTTCCCGTACAGTTGGTTCCCTTTGAATTTTGCTGGTGATTTCTTTAGCTGAACAGAAACTTTTCTTTCTTTCTTTTTTTCTTTCTTTCTTTCTTTCTTTTTATTTTTATTGTTGTTGTATTACATCCATCCCCTTTTTGCTCCCCTCTGTCCCCCTGCCCACCCACCCATTTCCCCCAAAGTCAATCCCACCTGTTGTCCATGTCCATGGTTCCTTTATACTAGGTTCTTGTCTAAGCTGCTCCCCTTTCTTGCCTCTGCCTCCCCCTGCACCCCTCACCCAACCCCTTTCCCCCTGACCACTGAAGGCCTATTCCTTGTATTCATATACTTGGTTCTGTTTTGCTTGTTGTTAGTTTTGCTCATTATTGTCCCATAATGGGTGAGATCAAATGATATTTGTCCTTCACTGACTGGTTTATTTCACTAAGCATAATACTCTCTAGTTCCATCCATGTTGTTGCAAAGGGTACAAGTTCCTTCTTTCTTTCTGCTATATAGAATTCCATTGTGTAAATGTACCAAAGTTTTTTGATCCAATCATCCACTGATGGGCACTTAGGCTGTTTCCAGCACTTTGCTGTTATAAATAGTGTCACTATGAACATAGGTGTGCATAGGTTCTTATGAATTGGTGTTTCAGGATTCTTTGGGTATAGTCCAAGTAATGGAATTGCTGGATCAAATGGCAGTTCCATTTTTAGTTTTTTAAGGAAACCCCATACTGTTTTCCACGGTGGCTGCACCAGCCTACATTCCCACCAACAGTGTACAAGGGTTCCCTTTGCCCCGCATCCTTGCCAACACTTGTTTGTGGATTTGCTGATGATTGCCATTCTGACAGGTGTGAGGTGGTATCTTATTGTGGTTTTAATTTGCATCTCTCTGATGACTAGTGATGTTGAGCATTCTTTCATATGCCTCTGGGCCCTTTGTATATCTTCCTCAGTGAGTTGTCTGTTCAGGTCCTTTGCCCATTTTTTAATTGGGCTGCCTGTCTCCCTGGTGTTGAGTTGCATTAGTTCTTTATATATTTTGGAGATCAGACCCTTGTCTGAGGTATCATTGGCAATTGGGTTTTCCCATACAGTTGGTTCCCTTTGAATTTTGCTGATATTTTCATGAGCTGAACAGACACTTTTCAATTTGATATAGTCCCATTTGTTGATTCATTCTTTGATTTCCTTTGCCCTTGGTGAAGTATCAGTAAACATATTTTTGCATAGGATATCCAAAAGTTTACTGCCTATATTTTTCTCCTGGACCTTTATGGTGGCACTGCTTATGTTTAAATCCTTTATCTATCTTGAGTTTATTTTGGTGTGTGGTGTAAGTTGGTGGTCTAGATTTACCTTTTTGCATGTTGCTGTTCAGTTCTCCCAACACCATTTGTTGAAGAGATTGTTTTTACTCCATTTGATATTCCTTCCCCCTTTGTCAAATATGAGTTGACCACAGAGTCCTGGGTTAATTTCTGGGCTCTCTATTCTATTCCATTGATCTATATGTCTATTCTTGTGCCAGTACTATGCTTTTTTGATGACAGTAGCCTTGTAGTATTGTTAGAAGTCTGGTATTGTGATTCCTCCTACCTTATTCTTCTTTCTCAAGATTGCTGTGGCTATTCGTGGGCATTTTTGGCTCCATATGAATTTTTGAAGTATTTTTTTGTTTTTCTGTGAAGTCTGTTATTGGTATTTTAATTGGAATTACATTGAATCTATAGATTGCTTTGGGTAGTATGGACATTTTAATGATGTTAATTCTTCTCATCCACGAACATGGTGTATGCTTCCATTTATTTGAATCTTCCTTAATTTCTTTCTTCATTGTTCTGTAGTTTTCTGAGTACAGGTCTTTTACCTTCTTGGTTAAGTTTATTCCCAGGTACTTTATTTTTCTTGTTGCTATGGTAAATGGGATTTGTTTTCTCACTTCTATCTCTGATGTTTCATTATTGGTATACAAAAATGCTTTTGATTTCTGAATATTGACTTTATATCCAACTATTTTGCTAAATTTGCTTATTAGGTGGAGTAAGTTTTTGGTGGGGCCCATGGGGTTTTGTATGTACACTATCATATCATCTGCAAATAATGACAGTTTGACTTCCTCCTTTTTCCAATTTGGATACCTTTGATTCCTTTTTCTTCTTTGATGACTATGGCTAGAACTTCCAAAACGATGTTGAACAGAACAGAGAAAGTAGACAACCTTGTCTCGTTCCTGGTATTAGGGGCAAAGCTTTTAGTTTTTGTCCATTAAGTATGATGTTGGCTTCCGGTTTCTCATATATGGCCTTTATGATGTTGAGGTATGCTCCCTCTATTCCCATTTTGCTGAGGGTTTTTATCATAAATGGTTGCTGTACTTTATTAAATGCTTTTTCAGCATCTATTGATATGATCATATGGTTTTTGTATTTCAATTTGTTGATGTGGTGTATTACATTGATTGATTTATGAATGTTGTACCATCCTTGCATCCATGGCATGAAACCCGCTTGATCATGGTGTATGATCTTTGTAATGTACTGCTGAATCCGGTTGGCCAATATTTTGTTGAGAATCTTACCATCTATGTTCATCAGAAATATTGGCCTATAGTTTTCTTTCTCAGTTGTGTCTTGCCCTGGTTTTGGGATTAGAATAATATTGGCCTCATAGAAAAAGTTTGGGAGTCTTCCCTCTTCCTGTATTTTTTGGTATAGGTTGTGAATGATAGGAGTTAGTTCTTCTTTAAATGTTTGGTTAAATTCACCTATGTATCCATCTGGTTCGGGGCTTTTGTGTTTTGGGAGGTTTTGGATTACTTCTTTAATTTCACTAGTTGTTATTGGCCTATTCAGGCTTTCTGCTTTTTCTGGATTCAGTTTTGATAGATTATGCATTTCCAGAAATGTGTCCATTTCACCCAAGTTGTCATATTTCTTGTCATATTGTTGTTTGTAATAATTTCTTACAATCTTGTATTTCTGAAGTATCAATTGTGATTTCTCCTCTGTCATTTCTGATTCTGTTTATTTGATCCTCTCTCTTTTTTTCTTGATGAGTCTGGATAAAGGCTTGTCAATTTTGTTTACTTTTTCAAAGAATCAGCTCCTGGACTTGTTGATTCTTTGAATTATAGTTTGAATCTCTAAGTTATGTAGTTCTCCTCTGATCTTGATGATTTCTTTCCTTCTCCTTGCTCTGGGCTTTGTTTGTTGTTGCTCCTCTAGTTCTTGCAGCTTTGTGGTTAGGTTGTTTTTATAAACTTCTTGTGACTTTTTTTAGGTAGGCCTGTATTGCTATAAATTTCCCTCTGAGGACTGCCTTTGCTGTGTCCCATAGGTTTTGGATTATTTTGTGTTCATTGTTATTTGTTTGCAGGAACTTTTTGATTTCATCTTTGATCTCATTGTTAACCCATTCATTACTTAAAAGCATGCTATTCAGGCTCCATGAGTTAGAGAATTTTTGTTTTTTTCCCTTGAGATTGGTTTCTAGTTTCAAGCTATTGTGATCTGAGAAGATGCTTATTATGATTTCAATTTTCCTGTATTTGTGGAGGCTTGTCTTGTGACCTACCATGTGGTCTGTCTTAGAGAATGTTCCATGTGCATTTGAAAAGAATGTGTATTTTACTTCATTGAGATAAAAAGCTCTGTATATATCAGTTAGGTCCATTTCTTCTAAAGTGTTGTTCATTGCCACAACATCTTTGGTGATTTTTTGTTTGGAAGATCTGTCCATTGTTGATAGTGGGGTATTAAAATCCCTTACTCTTAGTATGTTGCTGTCTATGTCCTTCTCCAAGTCCTCCAAGATTTTCCTTATATATTTTGAAGCTCCTACGTTGGGTACATGTATGTTTACCAGAGTTATTTTTTCTTGATGGATTGTTCCCTTAAGTATTATGAAATGTCCTTCTTTATCTCTTTTTATGGCCTTCATTGTACAATCTATTTTGTCTGAAATAAGTATTGCTGTTCCAGCCTTTTTTCATGTCCATTGCTTGATGTATATTTTCCCATCCCTTCAGTTTCAATCTGTGTTGATCTTTTGTTCTGAGGTGGATCTCTTGAAGACAGCATATATGTGGGTCATGTTTTCTTATCCATTCAGCTACCCAATGTCTTTTGATTGGTGCATTTAATCTGTTTACATTTAAGGTTATTATTGATTGATACTTACTTATTGCCATTTTCCCACTTTGTACCTGTGTTCCTCTTTGTCTCTTTCTGTTTCTTCATTTCTATTATTCTTTTCAAAGCAGACCATTTATCATTTCTTGCAATGCTGCTTTGGTAGAGATGTTTTATTTTAGTCCTCTTTTGTCTGGGAAACTCCTTATTTCTCCTTCCATTTTGAAGGAGAAACTTGCTGGGTAGAGTATTCTTGGTTGTAGGCCTTTGTTTTTCATTACTTGGAATTATTTTTTGCCATTCCCTTCTGGCTAGTATTGTCTCTGTTGAATACTCATTTCATAGCCTTATTGGAGATCCCTTATAGGTTATCTGCTGTTTCTCTATTGATGCTTTTAGGATTCTCTCTTTGTCTCTGAAATTTGCCATTTTAATTATAATGTGCCTTGGAGTTGGTCTGTTTGGGTTGATCTTCATTGGGACCCTCTGTACTTCCTGAACTTGAGTAATTTTTTCACTCTTCATGTTTGAAAAATTTTCTATCATTACTTTTTTGAACATGTTTTCCATTTCTTGTTTCTCTTCTCCTTCTGGTATCCCTATGATATGGATATTATTGCATTTCATGTTGTCCTGCAGCTCTCTTAAAACCTCTTCATTCTTGTTCAGACTTTTTTCATTCTCTCGTGCCATCTTGGAATATTTTTCTACGTTGTCCTCTGGCTTGCTCATCTAATCCTCTGCTTCCTTTAGCCTACTGTTGATTCCTTCTACTGTATTCTTCAATTCAGAAATTGTTTTCTTCATTTCCTCCTGGCTCTTACTGATAGTTTCTAAGTCCTTTTTGATGCTGGTGTAGCTCTCAGTAAGTTCCTTGTGACTTCCCTGGAGTTCTTTGTAGTTCCCCTGGAGTTACTGATAGTTTTCTTTGAGCTGGCTGAGCTCATTGAGCTTCTCTATTATCATTGTTTTGAGTTCCATATGTGATAGTTTGTTTGCCTCTGTTTCATTTAGTGGTCTTTCTGGGGATTCTTCCTTTCCTTTTGGTGATGAAATGATTCTTTTGTTTCCTACTTTGGGTGTCTGTTGTTGCTTGTTCTTTTCTTGGATTAATCTGGTTTGCTTCTCTGCCATGCAGAGCACCCTTGTGTGTTAGGAGATTTGTGGAGTTCAGTGTTGCAGTCTCCTAGATTTTCTCCACTTGTTGCTCTTGGGGTGGCCTTTATGTCATTAACTTGGGCTGTCTGGTTGCATTTTGGATTGTTTGTATATGTTGCTCCTTTCCTTCCAGTTGGTCGATTGAGAGACACTGCCTCTTTCCTTTCTCATACACTGTTTTTTGAGCTGCTCCTAAAACAGAACCACTAGTCCAGGCAAAATAACCAGACCTTCAGAGATATTTTTCTCTTTTAATCTCCCTTTCGACTGCCTATCAACTTAACTATATACCATACCCTCTAAGGGTAACCCCTGCTCTTAATCACACCCTCAGTTGCAACTGAGCTAGTCTTAATAGGGATGTAGATATATTAAGACTGTTGTACAAGGGGAAAAAAACGGTTAAGTTGACTAAAGTATAGAAAATTTTGAAGGGTGCTGAGGAGTAGCAAATATAGCAGGCATATGAGAGAGAAAACCAACTTTTCTATTCCATAGAAATGAGGAGAGGGATAATCGGAAAACCTCAAGTACGAGTGAACCATATAAGCCTATCTATATATATATAGTTGCCACATCTACCTCCCTGTTCACCCTTAATGACCCCTGATTGGTCCAGGTGGAGCCAGGACCTGTGTGCTTTTAGTGGGAAAGAAAGAAAGAAAGAAAGAAAGAAAGAAAGAAAGAAAGAAAGAAAGAAAGAAAGAAAGAAAGAAAGAAAGAAAGAAGGAAGGAAGGAAGGAAGGAAGGAAGGAAGGAAGGAAGGAAGGAAGGAAGGAAGGAAGGAAAGGAGGGAGGGAGGGAGGGAGGGAGGAAGGAAGGAAGGAAAGAAAGAAAGAAAGAAAGAAAGAAAGAAAGAAAGAAAGTAAGAAAGAAAGAAGAAAAAATAAAGGGTTTAGGTGGCTGGGGAGGGGAGGATTACTTAGGTTGAGGACTGGAAATGAATTGTAGCAGGAGAATGAGTAGACTTTATATCAAGAGTAGGAGGAGTGTCTTGGGTATTTAGGTGGATTGAGATGGGGAGGAGAAAAATATGTGATTTGGGATACACTATAGTATAAACAGTATTTACTTAAAATGCACTAATTATAAGGGTTGGAAGTAACTTTTGAAAAGGACATGTTAGGGATTAATAGTTCATGTTGCTCTTGGTGTAACTGAGGTGCTTCAGATTAGCAGCAATCCAGTTCCTGAGCCTGCCTCTTTTTCTTGGTCAGGTCTCTGCAGTCTACAGTCTAGCTGTGTGGTCTTGGAGTGTCAGGGCCTATGATTGTCACAGTCAGGGCTGATTCTGAGTGTCATCCCCCCAGGTAGGCTGGGCCTCCAGTAGGCATGCTGGGTTTCTGTGCTGCTGGTGTTCTGGGGCCCTCCATTCTCTCACTGTTTCCATGTGAAGTGCAGCAGGGTGCTTCTGTGGTGTCTATGGCTACTCCTGATTCCTGCCTGTGATGGGCACCTGGCTCCAATGTGGGGTGGCCTGCAACCTCGCTGGCTCCTGTGATGACTGGCCATACCCCTGCAGCTCCCGGAGGAGGTAGCCCCTGTCTGCTAACAGTACCTGGCTCCCCTGGGTGAAGGCTACCCCCTCCAAGTAGTCCAGCTCTTTGAGGAGCTTTTCACTGCTGCCTCTGTGTTGTGTGCCTGGCTCCCCAGAGGGTTCACAGTGCAGCCTGCCAGCTAATGCTACTCCTTCCCATCTAGCTCCTTTGCATCCTGCAATGGGTGTGCCAGTTGCACCAGTTGCAACTTCCTGGTGGGCAGTTCGGAGTTTCCGTGGGAGCCTGCTTAACAGTGTGGGTGCATGGGGCTGGGCCCTCCCCATTGCTGGGGCTCCAACCCGCCCTCTCTCTGGTGGCACAGTGGTACCATTTTTGGTCCTCTCTCCACTCTGGCCAGTGTACTTCCCCACTCCCCTACTCCTGCTCCCCACAGGTCTCTTCTCCTCTGCCATTGGCCCAGTGAGGAGCTTCTTCCTCTCTCTCAGCCTCCAGAGTGAGGCTCTCACACATTCCGTCCTCTACAGAAGTTCAATTCCTCATTCCCTCTGGTGTTTGCTCTCACTGCCCACACTTCACTGCTCAGATTTCTAGTCTCCAGGGAGCCTGGAGCTGGCTTCAGTTAAAGATGCTCTTCTGGGTAGAGCTGCCACTGCCCAGAGCCAACCTCTGCTGCTGGCTGGTTTGGAACTGTCTCACTTGCTCTCCTGTAGGTCTCTGCTGCCTCTGGGCTTGCTCCCCCAAGTCCAGATGCTTACTGCTCCAATTCTTAGGGACCTGCAGATGTCTCGTACTCCCTATCCTATCCTCCAGCTGCTCTGGCACTCAAGAATGCAACACCATCAGCACTGCTCTCTACTCTGTCACCATCTTTCCCTCTCTCATTGATTCTTTGGGTTGTTTTTTCAGTCTCTATGTGATTTAATTCTGCTCTGATTTTGATTATTTCCTTTCTTCTCCTGTCACTGGGGTTTGTTTCCTTTGTTCCTCTAGTTCTTCTAGATGTAGGGTTAGAATGTTTATTTGAGATTTTTCTATCTTCTTTAGGTAGGCCTGTATTGCTATGAACTTGCCTCTCAAGACAGTCTTTTTGCTGTATCCAATTGATTTTAGATTGTTTTGTGTTCGATTTCATTTGTTTCCAGATACTTTTTTATTTTTTTCTTGATCTCATTTTTAACCCATTCATTTTTAATAACATGTTATTTAGTATCAATAAATTTGAATGCTATTGAGTTTTATTCCTCGAGATTGGTTTCTAATTTTAAGCCATTGTGATCTGAGGAGATACTTGATATGATTTCAATTTTCTTGAATTTCTTAAGGCTGGTTTTATGTCCTATCACATGGTCTATCTTTGAAAATGATCCATGTGCATTTGAAAAGAATGGATACTTTACTTCTTCAGGGTGAAATGTTCTGTAAATATCAGTTAAGTCCCTTTGATCTCAAAAATTGTTCAGTGCAATAATATCCTTCTTGTTGATCCGTTGTTTGGAAGATTTATCTATTTTTGACAGTAAGGTGTTAAAATCCCCTATGATGATTGTATTGCTTTCAGTCTCCTGCTTAAAGTCCTCTAAGATTTTACTTATGTATTTAGGTGTTCATATATTGGATGCATATATGTTTACAATAGTTATATAATTTTTGGGACCATTCCCTTAAATATCATGTAGTGACCTTCTTTGTCTCTTGTTATGACATTTGTTTTGAAACCTACTTTGTCTGTATAAGTATTGCTATCTCAGCTTTTTTTTCATGTCCATTTCCTTGAAACATTTTTTCCATCCCTTCACTTTAAGCCTGTGTAGATCTTTTGTTATGAGGTGGGTCTCTTGTAGACAGCATATATGTGGGTCATGTTTCCTTATCCACTCAGATACCCTATGCCTTTTGACTGGAACACTTAATCTATTTACCTGTAATCCATTTACATTATTGATAGGTATTTGTTTGTTGACATTTTCCCCTTTGTACCCCACCCCATCTCTTCTTCTTAAAGCAGTCCCTTTAGCATCTTTTGCCATGCTGGTTTGACAGAGATGTATTCTTTTAGCCTTCCTTTGTCTGGGTAGCTATTTATTTTGCCTTCCATTTAAAATGAGAACCTTGCTGGATAAAGTAGTCTTGGTTGTAGGTCCTTGCTTCTCATTACTTGGAATATTTTGTGCCACTTCTTCTGGCTTGTAGCATTTCTGTTCAGCAATGACCTGATAGCCTTATCAGAGCTCCCTTGTATGTTACTAGCTGTTTCTCCCTTGCTGACTTTAAGATTCTCTCTGTTAATTTTGCTATTTTAATTATGATGTGTCTCAGAGAGGGCTCTTTGGATTATCCTCATTGGGACCCTCTGTGCTTCCTGAACTTATGTGACATTGTCTCTCACCAACTTAGAGAAATTTTCTGTCATTATTTTTTTATAACAGGTTTCTGATCCCTACTCCATTTTTTCTCCTCTTGTTTTCCTGTGATACACATATTGTTACTTTCTTATCCTGAATATACCTTAATCTATCCTAGTACTTTCTGAGTCTTTTTTTGGTTTGTAGCACTGAATGGGTGTTATTTTTTTCTACCTTGTCTTCCAGCCTGCTGATTTGGTCTTCTGCTTCATTAGCCTGCTTTTAATTCCTTCCAGTGTATTCTTATTTCAGAATTGTATTCTTCATTTCTTTCTGGTTCTTATTCATAGTTTCTATGTTCTTTTTTAAGCTGAGGTAATTCCCACTAAGTTCTTTGTAGCTCCCACTAAGTTCCTTGTAGCTCTCATAAAGTCCTTTGTAGTTCTCATTGAATTCCTTGTGAATCTGTATAACCATTATTTTGAACTATGTGTCTGATAGATTGCTTACCTCAAGTTTATTTAGCTATTTTTATGGGGATTCCTCCTTTCCTTTCAGTTGGGAGTTGTTTCTTTGTCTCCCCATTTTAGGTGATTCTTTTATTTTCTGTGTTTGAGATTGCTCTTTCTCAACTGCCTGTCTTAATGGCATGGCCTTTTGTGGGAGGAGTTTCGTAAGACTCAGTGGTGTAATCTCTTTGATCTCATAGTCTGGATGCTCTGGGGATGCCTTTTATTTAGTTTATCTGGGCTCTTCTATTGTACTTGGCCTTTGATTATAGATGGATCATGCATTGGTAGGTCTTCCTGTCTGGCTGGCTGACTGAGAGTCACAACCTCTACCATGTCTTGTATGCTGTTGTACAAGTATTGGCAGAACAAAGCAAAACTACCTGGAAAACCAAACCTATACCAGCAAAAATACTACTCCATCACATCAGTAATATCAACAGCAATTGAGAAAGATTAATAAAGGTGGAAAGAGATTAGAAACATTACAAGATAAGAAAAAAAGAATATAAAATGATTAAAGGAGAGAAAAATGATTTTGAGAGGGAAGAGGGAGGAGAAATAAGAGTAGAGAATAGAAACAAGGCAAAGAGAGGGGGAAAAGATGGTAGCAGGGAAGCAGTCAGCACTGAATGTTTGCCCTTGTTTTTGAGCATCTAGAGGAGACTGCAAGAAACACAGGACAGGTAAAAGTTGCAAAGAGTTGGTGTGGGAAGCATCTGGATTCTGGTGTGACTAATCCAGAGATTGCAGAGAATTGTGAGTTTGTGTTACCTGGGTGCACAGTGCAGGGTTGCAGGCCCAAGACTTCTAAACAAAGTTGCCGTGTAGCTTGGCCCAGAACATATGGTGGCTCTCTTTAAAGACATCTTCAGACCAGCTATTTGAATGGATATTTTAGCAGCAAATAGTGTTTATAGATGTATAGATAGTGCAGACTTGAAATGACTGGGGAGTCTCACTCCTGCAGGGAATCTATGTGACAAGGGCAGATGGGAGGAACTGTTTAAGTTTGGAGGAGACTGTGGGAATGCCTGGCCAAGGATAAGCTACTCCAGCCAGCAGCTGACTCCAGCCCCTGCACTGCTGCTACTGGTGGATCAGCAGGAACAGGGAAAGGCACCTGGGGCAGGGCTCTGACTGACAGACAGCAAATTGCTCAGCCTCACCCACCAAGGTACTTAGTCATTTGAGGGAGGAGCACTGAAATGGGAACTTGCAGGCAGGGGCAGTGCACCTCAGCCTGAGCCTTTGAAGTAATGGGCCAGCAACCCACTGGCCCTGATAGAGACAGGTTGCATATTGCTCAGCCCCATCCTGCAAGGCACTTAAGCCTGACAGCAGATTACAGAGAGGCTTGATCAAGGAAAAGAGGCAGACACAGGAAACAGAAAGTTGGTAATTGAAAAACAGTCTTTCTAGGCCAAGATGGGGGAGTGATCTGGCATCACTGGGGGCAAAGCCAGAAATAAAAGAAATGGGGGGTGGGGGAACCCAGATAATATGGTGAATAAATATACTATGATCTTTTACATGAAGTATAAGTCCCCAACATATCCTTTTTAACATTCATTTCTTGTCCTCGCAAGAAATGCATTTTAAGTAACTAGTGTTTATATTATAGTGTATTGCAAATCTCATATTGTACACCTCCCTTCTCTCACCCCATATTACCACCCAATTCCTTCTTCTTACTTTTGTTTTAAATTCTATTTTCTCTCCTGCTACAACTCATTTCCAATCTGCACTGTAATTATTTCTTCCCTCTCCAGCCCCTCAAAACCATTCTCTTTTTGTCAGTAGTCACCACACACTCTCTTTTTTCTGTGCATAAAAGACACTTGCTCTCTCTCTCCAGCTTGACTAATAAGCGCTCACTGAGTGTGGATAGGGAGGCAGTTGTAGTGTCAATGCAAACTTATTTATAGGTCTTCACTAGTCATGTATCTTAAATCTCAAATCTTAGCATTCCTTTCACCTACACCACTCACACCTTCCTCTAGCCTTTTCCTTCTTTCATTTGCAATTAGAGATTTTCCTTGTCCTAGCCTAGACTAAGCACCTTACTCCAAGTAGTCCTCCTCCCTATAGCACCTCAATTTTATGTTCCTTTCCTTTATGCATCTCTTAAGCTTCTTTTTCTCTCATTTTTACCTTGCACTCCCAACTCACCTGCATTAAGGATACCTCAAACATTGTTGATAGTGCTGTGGTAAAACTTGTTCACTAATTTGGTCCCCTTGTTTTAATAATTCAATTTCTTGTTTTAATGTGTTTTATTTTTACTATCACACAGTATCTATACATATGATATATGTTTATATATGTATATATATATGTACACACACACACACACACACACACACATATATATATATATATATAACTTCTATCTAGAATTAATAATGTACACTTTCCCTTTCTTGCTTCATTTTGATTCACCCATCCCCATTTTTATATAAAATGTAAATTTTGCTTTCTTTCTCTCATTGCCTTGCCACTTCTCATTATTATCATTGCTCTTTTCTCTCACCTCTCAAAAAAACTTATAATTCAGTAATTCAACTCAGCTCATCTTCCTCTCTTATAATAGTCTAAATCTCTATATATTCTTATTAATACTGGCTTATCTGCAGCTGAGAATGTGATTGAGGGTGGGTGATATCATTAAGGGTATGGGAATTTGGCCTAGATCATGTGCAGTTGAAAGTGTGATTGAGGGTGGAGGATATCTTTGAAGGTGTGATTATTTTGCCTGGACTAGTGGTTCTGTTTTAGGAGCAGCTCAATAACAGTATGAGATGTAGTAGAAGGAGTGTCTCTTAATCAGCCAGCTGGAGAGAAAAATTCATCAAGGAGCAACACAACACAGTCAAATCCAAAATACAACCAGACAGCCCAAACTAATGACATAAAGGGCATCCCAAGAGCAGCAAGTTAAGCAAATCTAGGAGACTACACCACTGAATCCCATAGGTCTTCTACCACAGAAGGGCACTCTACAAAGCCAGGAAGTCACCGCAGGTTAATCTAAGAAAAAAACAACAAAACAAAACAAGCAACAAGAGACACCTAAAATGGGGAGGAAAAGAAACAGTCCATCACCAAAAGGAAAGGAAGAATCCCCAGGAAGACTGCTAAATGAAATAGAGACAAGCCAACTGCCTAACCTGGAATTCAAAGCAATGCTTAAAAGAAAGCTCAATGAGCTCAGTACGCTCAAAGATGGACAATGAGGTAGGGACTGACTGTGGGACAGGGATCAGCGAAGGTGGGGCAGGAGAGAGCAATGGGGGGAAAATGAAACAATTGCAATACAACAACAATAAATAAAATTTAAAAAGAAATAAGGCAAGAAAGGAGGAAAATAAAATTTAAAACAAATAAAAAAGGAAAGGGTGATAGCAAAATGGAGTAAGAAAAGGGAAGAGTATAATGTGGGATTTGACAAAAAATAAAAAATAGTGAAACAATAGGAACAACATAGAAGAAAAATCACAAGGTCAATAACAACAAAAGATGAACAAAAATGAATAAAGGTGAATGGAGAATAAAATATAAGAAAAAGAAAAGATAGTGTGAGATTGCTACAGTAAAGAAACATAATTGTGGGAGAATACAGGGAGAAAAAATAATAAGGGTAAGAAATAGAATACAGGCTAAGAAAGGTAAAAATAAAATTCTGAACTCAAATAAGCAAAGACAGGTGGGAGGCAAAATGGAGTAAGATGGGGAGTAGGGATTTGAATTAAAAAATTAGTGAACAAATAGGAATAAAATTGAAGAAAAACAGCAATTACCATACTATCCATGCCAAACAAGTAACAATTAATAAAGGTGGAAAGGAAATAAGAATATTATAAGAAAAGGAAGAATGTGAGCTGACTAAAAGAAAGAAAAATAATTTTGAGGAGATAGTGGGAGGAGAAATAGAAAGAGTAAAGAATGAACCAAGGTGTAGAAAAGGGGGAAATAAAATTTAAAATGAAAATAAGAAAGTGCAGAAGAAGGCAGAATGAAATAAGAGGAAGAAAGAGTACATTGTGATATTTGAAATAAAAATAAAAGTTATAAAAATCTAAATAAAATAAAAAATGGAGAATTAGTTGGAATCCAATTGAAGAAAAGGAAGAAATGTTAAAAGGCTAAGCGAGAGAAAAAAAATCATGCCAATTCTGAAGAAAAAAGAGGTGGAATTCATCTTGGGTGAGTTTGGTATTTGCATTTTGTCTTCTGTTTCCACCTCTGGCTTTTTATCAGTTTAAGGTCCAAGGCCTGGGTCATCCAACCTCTGGTAGTGCCACATGTACCACCTTCTCCTGCCTCTAGAGGGAGCTTCTATTGCAATTGGGAGGGTGGGACTCCTGGGTTTCTCCTTGGGAGGCACTGTTCAGTTTTCTGGGCACGACCTGTCTTGGTCTGTCCTAGGTTATTTCCAACAATGTTTACCTTCTAGTGAATTAGCTGTCCATTTCAAGGGAGGAACCAGTCTGTAAGAAGGTCAAGCTCTTTCCTGCTTGGTGCTCATGGCAGCTTTGTGTGCAAGTAGAGGATGGGCGGGGCCCTGATTTCCCCTTGCTGCATAGACTTCTGACCTCCCTGCTTTTCTGGCCTCAGTGGAATAGGGCCCTAGGAGCCAATTTATTTTGTCTCCCTGAGAGAAGTACAAAATGGGCCCTCTTGACATTTTCTTTCCTGTCTTTCTCCTGTGGATCTGCGCCTTGCAGGGTATCCTTAAAGCTATCCTGCCTGTTCTGCAGAGCTTCCCTGATGGATGCAGTTCTTGCAGTCCTGCGAGACATGACAGTTGGGTACTCCTTCCCTTCCTAGAGGTTTGAATTCTACCAGAAAAGGGGGTTCTGCCTGGCTGTCAATAATCTCAGGTGCTCAATTCTTGTCCATCTAATTCTCAGTCCATTGCTCTTGCAGTTGACACAGCTCCAAATGCTCCATTTTGCATAGTCCCTGGCTTGCTAGACACACCAAGTTGGGGTCCAGAAGTCTTTTGCAGTACAACTTTCTGATCTCTCTGCCCACTTGTACTCAGTGGGAGCAAACTGAACTTTTAGTCTTGTTTCTTAGTTGGCAGGGCAACTGTTCACAGGGTCCCTGAACAGAATGCTTCAGCTCCCCTTTAAAAAGTCTCTTTTGCCCACCACAGTACTGAGCCACTGTCCAGTTTTTCTTGCACACCACCTCTTCAAAAAGCCAAAAATCCCTGGCTGGTGGCACAGTGGATAAGGTGCTGGCCTGTGAACCCAAAAGTTGGTGGTTCGATTCCTAGCCAGGGCACATAACCATGTTGCCAGCTGGGTCTCCAGCCAGGTCAATGGCTGGAGGCAGGTGAAAGGCAACCATACATTGATGTTTTTCTCCCTCTCTGCCTTCCTTTCCCCTCTCTCTAAAAATAAATAAAATCTTAAAAAAAAAAAAGAAGCCAAAAGTCTCTCACAGTTCCACAGTTCCAGCCAGCTGCAGCCTACCTCTGCCTGACCCAGGGGCAGCCCCTGATCCTTTTGGGAAGATAGAGTACCCCCCCCCCCCCCCCCCCCCCCCCCC
>PVIW01014053.1:0-24937 GCA_004026585.1 Noctilio leporinus | reverse complement strand
CTTTTGATCCAGCAATTCCACCACTTGGACTATACCCAAAGAATCCTGAAACACCAATTCATAAGAACCTATGCACACCTATGTTCATAGCGGCACTATTTACAATAGCCAAGTGCTGGAAACAGCCTAAGTGCCCATCAGTGGATGATTGGATCAAAAAACTTTGGTACATTTACACAATGGAATTCTATATAGCAGAAAGAAAGAAGGAACTTCTACCCTTTGCAACAACATGGATGGAACTGGAGAGTATTATGCTTAGTGAAATAAGCCAGTCAGTGAAGGACAAATATCATATGATCTCACCCATTACAGGACAATAATGAGCAAAACTAACAACAAGCAAAACAGAACCAAGTATATGAATATAAGGAATAGGCCTTCAGTGGTCAGGGGAACGGGGTTGGTGGGAGAGGGAGGCAGAGGCAAGAAAGGGGAGCAGCTTAGACAAGAACCTAGTATAAAGGAACCATGGACATGGACAACAGGTGGGATTGACTTTGAGGGGAATGGGTGGGTGGGGAGGGGACCGAGGGGAGCAAAAAGGGGATGGATGTAATACAACAACAATAAAATTTAAAAAAAAAGAAAAAGAAAATGCCCTTTCTGAAAATCTGTCGCCAAATCTAAGGTGATAAGAATTTACACATTTTCCTCTGAGGTTTTTACGGTTTTAGCTATTATATTTAGTTCACTCATCCATTTGAAGTTAATTTTTGCAAGTGACATTATGTAGAGCTCCAACTTTATTTTTTACATGTTCCCAGATGACTTGTTTTATTTAGTAATTATTATTTTCCTGTTGAATGTTTTTGGAACCTTTGTTGAAATCAATTGGCCATTTACAGCTCAACACCTAGAAGACAAACAACCGAGTGAAAAAACGAGCAGAGGACTTGAATATACACATTTCTCCAAAGAAGACATACAGGTGGCCAATAAATATATGAAAAAATGCTCTGTGTCACCAATTATTTGAAACATGCAAATTAAAAGCACTGAGATTATCATCTCACACCTGTCATAATGGCTATCATCAATAGATCAACAAACAGCAAGTGCTGACAAGGATATGGAGAAAAGGGAACCCCAGTGCACTGCTGATGGGAATGCAGATTGGTGCAGCTACTGTGGAAAACAGTATGAGTTTCCTCACAAAACTAGAAGAGGATCTGCCTTTTGGCCCAGTGACCTCACATCTGGGAATATACCCTAAGAATCCCAAAATACCAATTCAAAAGAACATATGCACCCTGTTTATAACAGCACTATTTACACTAGCCAAGATTGGGAAATAGCCCAAGTGCTTATCAGCAGGTGAGTGGATACACAATGGAATACTACCTGGGAGTAAAAAATAAGGAACTCTTACCTTTTGAGACAGCATGAATGGACCTGAAGAGTATATTGCTAAGTGAAACGAGTCAGGCAATGAAAGACAAATAGCATTTGATCTCAATGTTAGGTGGAATCTAATAAACAAAATAACACTAATGAACAAAATAAAGGCATGGATACATGGGACAGACTGACAGCTGTGAATGAGGAGGTGGGGCTGTTAAAAAAGAAGGTGAAGTGATTAACTAAAGAATATATTATGTGACCCATGGATGGATATGAACAATGGGTCATTGGGGTGGGGATGGCTTGAGGTGGGGAACAGGGGCTGGGTAGAGGTGGGCAAAGGAGGAAAAATTGGGGACAACTGTAATAGTATAAACAAAAAATAAAGAACAAATAAATAATCAATTGAACATATGACATTGTTTCTCTGGACTAAACTCTATTTTTTGGTCTATATATTTATTTGTTTCCTTGTATTACAGTGTTTTGATTATTGAAGGTTTGCAGTACATTCTGAAATTAAGAACTGTTTGAGATTTTCATACATATAACTAAGAAATTATTTGACATATAGGATGGTCAATAGCTAATATTGGAGAATATGAGGTTGGATGACTTACTCAAGGTCACATAGCAGTTTAACACATTGTTAACTGGCAATTTTATACAAAATCTAATGCAGGTGCAAACATGAGTTAACTAGCGTGGCAACTACATCCATCTGTTCAGTAACACATCATTGACAGGCAATTTTTTTTTTAATTTTTATCTATTTATTTATTAAAGGTTTTATTATTTCCAGAAGAGGGGAAGGGAGAGAGGCGGAGAGGGAGGGAAACATCAATGTATGGTTGCCTTTCACCTGCCTCCAGCTACAGATGTGGCTGGAGACCTGGCTTGCAACCTGGTTATGTGCCCTGGCTGGGAATCGAACCAGCGACCTCTGGGTTCGCAGGCCAGTGCCTATGCACTGAGCCACCAGACAGGGCATCATTGACAGGCAATTGTATAGCAAAAGATAATACAAGTAAAAACACAAGTTAACTTATTATTGGTCAACAACATTTGGGCTTGAAAACACGAGATTTTTTTTGTGATCCGTCAACAATGAGTTAAGAGCAAAACAGATTTCGTGACCTGGGTCTCCTGATTCCTAGACTAGTGTTCATTATTAATACAAAATACTGTTTTGTAGAGTATTTCTTGTAAATAATAAATTATTCTGGATGACCCCTTAGAACAAACTTTAAAATTATAAGACTCAAAGATGTCCTATAGAAATTAATTTCATTTAGGCATATAATACATGTTCAGTGAATTTTTTTCTAGAGTAACCTCCAAATAGATAAGAGGGCTAAGTGTAAACTTTAAAATGGAAAAAAAATCAGTAAATTTCCTTTAAATTTGGGAGTGAAAAAAGATATTCTGGGACATAAACCCCAGGGGCATAAAAGAAATAATAGATTTGACTACATAAAAACATTTTAAAGTTTGACTTTTGCCTACCAAAATAACCTTAAGCAGTCAAACACAAAGAAAATTTGGAGAAAATATTGGTAAAGTACAAGAGGGAACGCCCTCCGAAATGGAATTATCTTCTGGGGGGTGGACCCTTTATAGTACAGGCTTCCCCTGCTAGGTGAGTGTTCTAGGAACCCACCTGTAACAGCACCAGCTGGCGTTGTTGGGAAGAGCTACATTTGGCTTCAGTGAATTTTTTTTTGAGGACTCTTTCAAGTGTTTGCTCATCTCATGATGGATGATTTACAAGTGCACCTGCCCACACCATGCCGTGCATTCAGCAGTTTTTGACCAAAAATGGCATGACCCCCACTATGCACCAAATTTCACCCCAGCAACATTTTTTTGTTTACCTGGATGAAAAGTCTTCAAAGGGAAATGTTTTGCTGGTGTGGAAGGGATGAAACAACAGAAGCACTAAAAGGCATCCAAATCAACAATTTAAAAACTTTTTGAGAGAGGCGAAGGAGGAGAGACCTGCCAGGAGCAGGAGCAGGAGTACTGGAGCAGGGAGTGCAGCAGCCAGGTGGCATGAGCCTGAAAGCTGTGCCCCTGAACCACCCAGGGAGAGGGCAGCTTGGAGCCACAGTGAGAAGGGAGGCCCAATCCCGCACACCCACACCATCGCACAGGCTTCCATGGAAACCACAGCTCAAAACTGCTGCTGGGGCAACCTGCAGCACCCACTGCAGATGGTGAAAACCTCCTCAAAGAGCTGGAGGGGGAGGGGGAGCCATTGCCTGTGGGGGCTCCCCTGTAGAACCAGGCGCCTGTCCCAAGTGCAGGCAGCAAAAACCTCCTCAAAGAGCTGGACAGGGAGGGCTAGCCATCACTAACACACAAACAGCCTGCTACAGGCTCCCTGGTAGAGCCAGGCACCCATCGAAGGTGGAAACATTCTCGAGAAGCTAGAGAGGAAGGAGTAGCCACCACCACAACATAAGCACCCTACAGTTCTTCACACAGAACCAGCGAGAGAAGAGTGCTGGCAGTGCAGAAACTCGGCTAGGCTACTGGAGGCTCAGCCTACTGGGGTTTTGTACTCAGAACCAGCCCTGACTGTAATAGCCATAGGCCCTACCACTCCAAGGCCCTGGAGCCTGACTGTAGACTGCAGACTCGATCAAGAAAAAGAGGCCGACTCAGGAAATGGATTGCTGCTAATCTCAAGCACCTGAGTTACACAGAGAGTTACATGAACTATTGATCCCTAACATATCCTTCTCAAAAGTCACGTCCAGCCCTCACAAGTAGTGCATGTTAAGTAAATAGTGTTTATATCATAGTGTATCCCAAATCCCATATTTTTACTCCTCCAGTCTCTCAACTCACTTAACTAGCCAAGATCCTCTCCCTATTCTGGTTTTGAAGTCTACTTACTCTCCTGCTACAATTCATTCCCAATCATCAATCTAGGTACTGCTCTCCTCCCTAGCCTCTTAAAACTTATGTTGTGGGTGTGCTACTAGGGGCTACACATTATTTCTTCTGCTAAAAAACACACTGGTCCTGGCTCCACCTTGGCCAATCAGTGTTCATTGGACAGGGAAGTAGATGTGACAACTATATATATAGGCTTAATACTGTTCACTCACACTTGAGGAATTCTGATTATCCCCCTCCCCATTTCTACATAAGAGGTAAAGTTGGCTTTCTCTCTTGCATCCTCACTATCTTTTTTTTTTTAATTTTATTATTTTTTTAGAGAGAGAGGAAGGGAGAGAGGCAGAGAGGGAGAGAGACATCAATGTATGGTTGCCTTTCACCTGCCTCCAGCTACGGACCAGGCTGGAGACCTGGCTTGCAACCTGGTTATGTTTGCCCTGGCTGGGAATTGAACCAGTGACCTTTGGGTTCACAGGCTGGCACCTTATCTGCTATGCCACCAGCCAGGGTACATCCCCACTATCTTTGCTACCCCTTTGCACCCTTCAAACTTATCTATACTTCAGTCAACTTAATCCTTTCTTCCCTCTTATAACAATCTTGTCATATCTACATCCTTATTAAGACTGGCTCATTTGCAGCTGAGAGTGTTATTAAGAATGGGGATTTCCTTGGAGGGTATGGGTATTTAGCTAGGTTCATATGCATTTGAAAGGGGTATTAAAGGTGTGAGATATTTTTGCAGGTGTGGTTATTTATCCTGGACTGGTGGCTCTGTTTTAGGAGCAGCTCAGTAACAGTATATGAGCCGTGATAGAAGGAGTGTTTCTCAATCAGCCATCTGGAGTGAAAGGAGCTACACATACAACACATTCAAAATGCAACCAGACAGCCCAAGTTAATGGCATAAAGGGCACCCCAAGAGCAACAAGTTAAAGATATCTAGGAGACTGCAACACTAAACCCCACAAATCTCCTAACAAAGAAGGGCAGTCCACGAAGGCAGGGATTCAATGCAGGTTGATCCAAGAAACAAAACCAAGCAGCAACTGACTCCAAAAATGGGGAGAAAAAGAATCAGTCCATCACCAAAAAGAAAGGAAGAATCACCAGACAGACTGAGAAATGAAATAGAAGCAAGCAAGCTATCAGAAATGGAATTCAAAGAAATCATTGTAAGAAAGCTCCATGAACTCACAGAACCCAAAGAAAACTACAAAGAACTCCAGGGCAACTACAAGGAACTTACTAAAAATTACACCACTATTAAAAAGGATATAGAAACCATCAGTAAGAACCAGGGGGAAATGAAGAACACAATCTCAGAACTGAAGAGCACATAAAAGGAATTAGATGAAGCAGAGGACCAAATCAGCAAATTGGAGGACAACAGGGGAAAAAATAACCAGACATTGCAATAAAATGGAAAAAAAAAAAAAAAAAAAAGACTGAAAAAGAATGAAGAGGTTTTAAGAGATATACAGACAACATGAAACACAACAATATCTCTATCATAGGGAAACCACAAGGAGAAGAGAAGCAAAACCAGTTTGAAAAAGTAATGACAGAAAACTTCCCTAAAATGATGAGTGAAAGGGTCACTCAAATTCAGGAAGCACAGAGGGTCCCAATGAAGATAAATCCAAACAGGCCTACTCCAAGCCACATCATAATTAAAATGGCAAACTTCAAAGACAAAGATAGAGTCCTAGAAGCATCAAGAGAGAAACAGCTGATCTGATAATATATAAGAGAGCTCTGATAAGGTTATCAAATGACTTCTCAACAGAAACCATACAAGCCAAAAGGGAATCTCAAAAAATTCTACAAGTAATGAAAAACAAAAGCCTGCATCCAAGGATACTCTAACCAGCAAGGCATTCATTCAAAATGGAAGGTGAAATAAGGAGTTTCCCAGGCAAAAGAAGGCTAAAAGAATACACCTCCACCAAACGAGCATTGCAAGAGATGCTAAAAGGCCTGCTTTAAAAAGATGAAGAAACAAAGAATCAGATAGGAATACAGGAACAAAGTGGAAAAATGTCAATGAAGAAGTACCTCTCAATAATAACCTTAAACGTAAATGGATTAAATGCACCAATAAAAAGACATAGGGTGGTTGAATGGATAAGAAAACACAACCCACATATATGCTCTCTGCAAGAGACCCACCTCAGAACAAAAGATCAATCTCAAGATTGAAAGTGAAAGGATGGAAAAATATACTTCAAGCAAATGGACATGAAAAAAAGGCTTGGGGTAGCAATATTTATATCAGACAAAACAGATTTCACAATGAAGGACATAAAAAGAGGCAAAGAAGGGCATTTCATAATACTTAAGGGAACAATATATCAAGAAGATATAACTCTGGTAAACATATATACACTCAACATAGGAGTACCCAAATATATAAGGAAAATCTTGGAGGACTTGAAGAAGGATACAGACAGCAACACAAAAATAGTAAGGGATTTTAATACCCCATTATCAACAATAAACAGATTGTCCAAGCAAAAAAGCACCAAGGATATTGTAGCATGGAACAATACTCTAGATGAAATGGACTTAATGAACATATACAGAACATTTCACCCCAAAGAATCAAAATACACATTCTTCTCTAATGCACATGGAATATTCTCAAAGATAGACCACATTGTAGGACACAAAACAAGCCTACACTAATTCAAGAAAATTGAAATCATAACAAGCATCTTCTCAGATCACAATGGCTTGAAATTAAAAACCTATCTCAAGGGAAAAAACCCTAAAACAATACAATTCATGGAGATTGAGTAATATGCTATTAAGTAAGGAATGGGTTAATAATGAGATCAAAGAAAAAATCAAAAAAATCTGGAAACAAATGAAAATGAATTCACAGGACCCCAAAACCTATGGGACACATCAAAGGCAGTCCTCAGAGGGAAATTCATAGCAACAACAGGCCTACCTAAAAATGCTAGAAGAAACTCATACAAACGACCTACCCATAAAGCTTCAAGAACTAGAACAGCAACAGCAAACAAAGCCCAGAGCAAGCAGAAGAAAGGAAATTATCAAGATCAGAGCAGAATTAAACAAAGTAGAGACTAAAAGCACAATTCAAAGGATCAGCAAATCCAGGAGCTGGTTCTTTGAAAAGATGAACAAAATTGACAAACCATCAACTAGACTTATCAAGAGAAAAAGAGAGAGGGCCCAACTAAACAAAATCAGAAATGACAGAGGATAAGTCACAACCAATCCTACAGAAATACAAAGGATTGTAAGAAATTACTACACACAACTATATGACAAGAAACTTGACAACTTGGATGAAATGGACAAATTTCTGGAAACATAAAACCTACCAAAAGTCAAGAAAAAGTAGAAAGACTTACTAGACCAATAACAACTAGCGAAATTAAAGAAGTAATCAAAAAACTCCCAGCACACGAGAGCTCTAGACCAAATGTCTACACAGGTGAATTCTACCAAACATTTAGGGAAGAACTAAGTGCTATCCTCCTCAAACTATTCCAAAAAATCCAAGAAGAGGGAAGATTCCCAAACCCTTTATTCTAATCCCAAAACCAGGTCAAGACCCAACAAAAAAAAAGAAAACTACAGGCCAATATCTCTGATGAACTTAGATGCTAAAATTCTCAACAAAATATTGGCAAACCAGGTATGGTAATATAGTAAAAGAATTATAAACCATGACCAAGTGTGATTAATCCCAGGGGTGCAAGGATGGTTCCATATTTGCAAATCAATAAATGTAATAAACCACATAAAGAAACTGAAAAATAAAAACCATATGATCATATCAATAGATGCTTGCAAAGCATTTAATAAAGTACAGCACCCTTTTATGATTAAAACCCTCAGTAAGATGGGAATAGAGGGAGCATACCTCAACATAATAAAGGCCATATATGAGAAACCTAAAGCTAACATCAAACTCAACAGGCAAAGCCTGAAAGCCTTTCCCTCAAGATCAGGAACAAGGCAAAAGTGTCCACTCTATCCACTTCTATTCAACATAGTCTTGGAAATTCTAGCCACAGCAATCAGACAAGAAAAAGGAATCAAAGGTATCCAAATTGGAAAGGAGAAAGTCAAACTGTCATTATTGGCAGATCACGATAGTGTACACATGAAACCTTATAGATGCCACTAAAAAACTCCACCTAATAACTGAATTTGGCAAAATAGCTGGATACCAAGTCAATATCCAGAAATCAAAGGCATTTTTATTAATATATTTTATTTATTTTGCTATTACAGTTGTTCCAATTTTCCCCCTTTTGCCCCCCTCCACCCAGTACCCCATTTTCTCCAGCAATGTCCCCCTTAGTTCATGTCCATGAGTCATGCATATAAGTTTTGTGGCTTCTCCATTTCCTTTGTTCTTCTTAACATCCCCCTGTCTATTCTGTAACCACCAATGTGTACTTTTTTTTTCCTTTCACATCCAGACAATTCACCATTTAATAATTGCCTTCTGTCAGCTTCTCAAATCATATTAATACAAAGTTTTCTTTTCATTATTCCAAAATGCCTACATTAATTCATCTGTTTAAAGAATTACTCTTTTAAGCAATATGAATTGCAATATTACCAAACACATGCAAAAATACATTTATACCCATACATATTGTTACACATATTTAAAGTACATGCTGGATTTTGAAGAGTTAATACAAAAAAATTTTAAATATGCCAATAGCTTACATAATTATTATATGTTAAATGATAGTATTTTAGATATATTGTAGCAAAATTTAGCAGAGTTTTTCTTCTTTAATACTTATTTTACTCTGGAATGATATTTTTGTGAAATATATCACAGAAATGGTGTACTGCAGAACTCACTTTTGTGAAAGTTGTCCTAGAGACAGTGCCAAACCCATAGTAAAAAATGAATTTGGTTTTTGAGTCAGATCCTCCCCAAACCAATAATACCACTCAACTTTATTTTAAGCTACTGGAACTACAACTTATTCTTTTTGGAGCTTTTCATCTTAAATAGTAGATTTATGTATTTATTTATTTATTTAGGCTGTGCACAGGTCTTACTTCATTCAGTACCTTGTGTTTTTCCTCTATAAGTGTTTTACAAGTTGAAGTCTTTAGAAATAATGGCACTTGCAGTGCTCAGCCAGTCCCAGAGTAGAAATTATTATGTCTACTAAGTTGAGGTAAAAATGAAGGCATTTTTGTACATCAACAATGAAACATCAGAGATACAAGCTAGAAAACAAATCTCATTTACCATAGCAACAAGAAAAATAAAGTACTTAGGAATAAACTTAACCAAGGAAGTAAAGGACTTGTATTCAGAAAACTAAGGAACACTGAAGAATGAAATTAAGGAAGATACAAAAAAATGGAAGCATACACACGTTCGTGGTTGGGAAGAATTAACATCATTAAAATGTCCATACTACCCAAAGGCATCTGCATATTCAATGCAATCCCTATTAAAACATCAACATATTTCACATAATTAGAATAAACACTTTAAAAATTCATATGAAGTCAAAAACGACCCCAAATAGCTACAGCAATCCTTAGAAAGAAGAATGAAGTAGGAGGAATCACAACAACAGACATCAAGCTATATTACAAAGCTATGGTAACCAAAAACGTCTGCTACTGGCACAAGAACAGACAAACAGATCAATGGAACAGAATAGAGAACCCAGAAATAAACCCAGGACTCTATGGGCAACTAATATTTGACAAGGGGGAAGGAACATAAAATGGAGTGCAAATAGCCTCTTCAACAAGTGGTGTTGGGAGAATTGGACAGGCACATGCAAAAAAATGAAACTAGACCACCAACTTATATCATACACCAGAGTGAACTCAAGATGAATAAAAGGCTTAAACATAAGCAGGGTCACCATAAAAGCCCTAGAGGAAAACATAAGCAAAAATATTGCAGATATCCCATGGAACAAACTTTTCACTGAAATATCTCCCAAGGCAACAGAAATAAACAAATCAACAAATAGGACTACATCAAACTAAAAAGCTTCTGCTCAGCTAAAGAAAACATCGAGAAAATAAAAAGGGAACCAACCATATGGGAAAACATATTCACCAATGACACATCACACAAGGGTTTGATTTCCAAAATATATAGAGCTAATATGACCCAACACCAGGGAGATAAACAACTCAATTAACAAATGGGCAAAGGACCTGAACAGACACTTCTTCAAGGAAGACATACAAAGGGCCCACAGGCACATGAAAGAACACTCAACATCACTAGCCATCAGAGAGGTGCAAATTAAAACCACAACAAGATATCACCTCACACCCATCAGAATGGCCATCATCAACAAATCAACAAACAACAAGTGCTGGTGAGGATGTGGAAAAAAGGGAAAAAAGGGGCAGTAATAAGGAAGGTGGGGAAGGGGCGAGCAGAGGGGAAAAATGAGATGAATGTAATATAACAACAATAAAAATAAATAAAATAAAATAAAACAAATAAAAACTATTTTGAGCCATGGGAAAAAAATGTCTCAATAGATGTAGTATATCAAATGGAGAATACTCTGAAGGTGACTGAAGTTTAAACATGTAAGAATAAATAACAATTTTTTATAAATAAA
The DNA here is from genome assembly GCA_004026585.1 of Noctilio leporinus. Taxonomy (NCBI): domain Eukaryota; kingdom Metazoa; phylum Chordata; class Mammalia; order Chiroptera; family Noctilionidae; genus Noctilio; species Noctilio leporinus. Next base: position 14,069 of record PVIW01014053.1, on the reverse strand, counting down.
TTTCATTTTGGGGGTAGGGTTCCCTCTTGTATATCACAAAAAGGCTAATATTTTTATTATATATAAAATCCTCTTAAAATCAAGATAATCAAAAAGATGATAAAAAGTAAAATATATATTATATATATATATTATATATATATATATATAAACAAATGGTCCTCATAAATATAGTGTTCAACTTCACTCATTTTAAAAGAAATTCACATTAAAACTACAATGAGATACCATTTCTCACCTCTAACATTGGCGAAATGACTTGTTGGGAAGACAAGACAAAATGGAAAAGACTGCTTCCTCTGATAACCACTCCTTTGAGAGCAGGTTTAAGGATGCTCACAGGGGTAAGGAGTTGGATGGTGGTATGTCCACTTACAATTTATCCGTGGCATTGGGAGTCTATCGCAGGTTCATTCTGCTCTATACTAATATGGAAACTGATACTTTTGGATTATGTGTTGTGATAAAACATACCCAAGAATATAAATAAAAAGGAGAGAGGTGGATGGAGATAAACAAGTACATATACATAAATATATTGCAGCCTCTCGCTGATAAAAGTTGGCTGAAATACAAGGCTTGGACAGGTGGGCAGCCCTTTTGTAGTTCTGCCCCTACAGACCCCACTGGATGGAGTGGTTGGGTTGCTGGCTCTCAGAGCAGCCATAAAAGGGAGGGAGAAGGAGGTGAGCTTAGTGTCTGCCCCTGAGCTCACCAAGCAGAAAGATCCCTGCATCCTTCTTTGGAAGTAGGAGAAGTAGGGCAAGAGGTCAGGATCATCTAGTGACAACCTCTCCTAGAAACCAGGGAGACAGGGAGCAAATGTAATCACTCTAATAATAACCTATCACCCTCTATCATACAAACCAGCCGCCAGTTACATCCAACTAATCTGTGTTCACTCACCCTGTACTCTCCCCATTCTAGATTGTTTACTGTTTACCAAATGTTTCCTTACCAAATGCTGCTCCTATCTCCCTGAATTCAGACTACTGCTCATGCCAATTCTTAGAATGCCCTCTCTTTCCATCTTGGTCCATTAATATTGTACCCAAAGTTTATGGACTTCCTACCTGGAATTTCCCAAGCACTCCATACCTTTCCTCAAGAACTCAGCAGGTTCAGCACTGCACTATAGTTATTTGTGGGTATGCCTTACCCTAATTATGTGGCTTTTAGTTCATAGCTCTTAGTTCAGGGATAGGATTCACTTTTATAGTCTTCAGAGAGTCTGGCACACTATCCAACACAATGCAATTTTTTCAGTAAGTTTTTGTTGAAAGAGAAATGTGTGTGTGACTAAACAAGAAAATTCCCTAGATTCTCATTTCTAGAAGTTTTGCCAACTGAAAATCCGAATGCCCTTTGATCTTCGCAGACATGCACTGTGATCTTCAAAAGGAGTGCTGTGCTTTATAGCTGAAGTTGCATTGACCTTTGCGTAGCCTCAGCAAACCTAAGTAAAACTTGAATTCTATAGATCTTTTATGTAGCTAATGAAGTAGCTAATGAAAACCACCACAGCCACCTATAGACACACACACACACACATACACACTGACCCAGGGGATAGCTGGTCTTGAGAAAAGTTGCTAACTCAGTTTTCAACAAATTACTATTCAACTACGTGGCACGTGGTTTATATCTTGCTCAGGGAAAATCCTGGTAGTTACTGTCCCTCATTTGTACTTGCCTTTTTTGTTCTTAGGATAAAGCAGAGAATATTTTAAGAGAAGCATTTGAGCTAGTAGAATCTAAAAAGCTTCCTGGGTGATCTCCACTGCTTAAAGCCAACATTCATGTTTTCAATGTAATAAACACTTCTTCATGAGTTGAGGATAAGCACACAAACAGGAAGAGAAATTAGAGCCAGGCAAGCATCCAGAAGTCAGCCAATGATCTTTTTGGAAACTCCAAACAAGCCTAGATCCTGGGAAAGCCCGAGCCTGAGATGCAGTGTGGTTGCCGAGGGTCGGTTGGGATGTGTGTCAATAGGGTGCTAGGTGAACTTATTTGTAGAAATAATGTTCTTGATCCATGGACTGTGGCTGTGCAGGTCAGTGAAGACAATGGTGTGCCCTGTCAGAATACATCCAGTTGCCCAAGACACAATTCCTTGCAATTCATGGCCGCATATGACTGGTGCAGCTGTGACCACCTGCCAAACAGAGCAGAGGAGGTCAGAACATCCCGCCCACCTAGGGATTCCTCGCTACCTGAACAAAGTGAAAACCACTGTATTTGCAGTGCAAAGGAGCCCAGCATATAAGAAAGTGGTGTGAAAGCTGCTCCCCACTGCACTAACTACCTACCTCTACCTCCCAGTTATCCCTAGACAGACATTGCAAAGCAGGAGGCTAGCAGGAAGATAGCTTTGCACTACTGGAAAATCTATTCCTCTCATCTCTAACACAAAGTGAAGGACAGAGAGTCATTCTTCAGCTCCTTATCTCTGAGCTCTAATCCAACTGTAAATGCCACACCCTTGATGAAGCACGAAAGGAAAGGCAAAGGAGATAAAGAAAGTTACCTGGCAAGGCTCTTTACTGCCTAGTATGTGTCCCACACAGAATGTGCCTTCAAGGAATTGTTTACCCAGTAATTTTGTGCAGTTTAAAGCAGGATTCAATTGAATCTTCATGCTGACCAAGGTACTGTCTGTATCTCCTAAAAACAAGAAATAAGAGAGGTTTTTATTCTGGTTCACATGTTCATAAGGCATCCTGCCGCCTGCTCCTTTGATGCTGATTCTCTGTTAAAATGGACTCAAAGAACTGGTGGAAACTCAGCATGGTTTAAACATATCCTTCTCCTCAGTCTATCATCTTGGACTGAAGATTGGCCTCAAGGAATGGCTGGTGAAGAGACAGCAAGCAAGATCTGAATCCAAGATATGCCTTCACCAAATTTGTGACCTGAGACAATCAGTCAATCTTCAAGACTTGGTTTATAAACCTTCCCTGGCTGGTATGGCTCAGTGGATTGAGCACCAACCTGCGAACCAAAGGGTTACCGGTTCCATTCCCCGTCAGGACACATGCTGGGTTGCAGGCCAGGTCCCCAATTAGGGGCATGGGAGGGGCAACCACACATTGATGTTGCTCTCCTTCTCTTTTTCCCTCCCTTCCTCTCTAAAAATAAATAATAAAAATTAAAATAAATAAATAAATAAAAGATATAAATCCTAATAAAACATCTAAATGATGTGTGATAACATCTGAATAATATGTAGAGGGGACTTTAGTGCCTGGTACATAACTAGGCCTCAACAAATGGTAGCTATTAGTGATGTTGTAATTATAACAATATCCCTCCTTTTATCTAACAGGATAAAAGGATATGATTTTCACAAATTTTCAAATTAAGATTCAAAGAAGTTAAATAATGTGTCAATAACCCTGTAATAAATGGCAGCACCATGGACAACAGGGCAGGGATAGACTGTGAGAGTAGGAGGTGGGTGTGGCAGTATAGAACAATGGGGAAAAATTGGGACAAATAGAATAGAATACCAATAAAGAATAACTTTAAAAATAAAAACAAATAGGCCCTGGCTGGTAGCACAGTGGGTAAGGCATCGGTCTGCAAACCCAAAGGTCACTGGTTTGATTCCCCAGCCAGGGCACATAACCAGGTTGCAAGCTAGGTCTCCAGCCAGGTCTGTGGCTGGAGGCAGGTGAAAGGCAGCCACACATTGATGTCTCTCCCCCTCTTTGCCTCTCCCTTTTCCCCTCTCTCTGAAAAATAATAAATAAAATCTTAAAAAATAATAAAAATAAATAAAAATAAAATAAAAACAAATAAATGACAGAACCAGTATTCAAACATAGATCCCTGGATCCTAGCCCTTTGCTGTGTATGTCAATGTGATACATCTTGATTTTGGGTTTGATTCCCAAAGGCCCAAAAGATATCACCCCTCCTACTTTATAGAGTCAATATTGTTGCTCCATTTCTAGATTTACATCTGTGCTTAGAAATCTGGCTCTGGGCCTCTAATTCCCAAATTCTTCCCCTCATTTCTCAAAAATCCTTAAGATGTGAATATAACCAAGAACAACGCGAACTCCTCTTTTTGATAGTCACTCACCAAAAAAATCTTTAGTCTGTAACCATGTATGAATCAAGCAGTCTTTCACTTCTTTATTCACAAGGGTAGGTAATGACAAAATGCCAGTGGAGAAGAAGGTGAGAGATACAGACAACTTTATCAGCATAAGGTCATTTTTAGGAGAAGTGATAGTGAAGTTTGGGTGAATGAAGATCTTCTCATAAGGTATCATCTGCCCAGAAGACTCTTGAAAATTTTGAGAACCACCATGAAAGACAACCTGCAGATCACTGGAAAATGGAGACAAAAAAAAAAAAAAAAAAAGATACTATGACACATCACAAGGCTGATCTCTCTTGCACACACACATCCTGTTACCTTCTATAAGAACCCATTTAACCTTCTCTTCTCATCTCTGCCTACTTAATCTTTTATGTGATCATGTGGGTTGTGCACTATGTACATTCAGGAGTCAAGCAAATGCAATGGTTCGGGCTCTGCTCTTAACATATTTCCAGAGAGTAACTCCAATTCAAGACTAAGGAAGAAGCATGCAAATGCTAAATTGTCTCTCAGTCTGTTTTGTTACTTTGTTTGGAGTTTATAAAATAAAGTCAAAAGGGATTAAATGGGAATGGGCCTGATAAATCCATCCTTGAGCCAATCCCATGGACTGACAAGGTTCGATTTCATCAAAACAGTATCCTTTAGATAAATTGTCTTGGGTCAATTTTATAAGACATTGTACATTACAAAGGCTTCCTTTGTCTTATTTTTATGTTGTCTTTATTTTTATCTGCTTACAGTGAAGAATTTTGCTGGGCCCCAGTTGGGGGTGACTGGTCTCTGGTCAAGTTGTTTTTACTAACTGTTGTAGTTCTCACTGGATCAGTTGAGTCTCTGGTCCTCTGTGGCAAACATGGTTAAATATTGCTCTAAATGGCATAATTCCCCAAGGACAATAAGAAACTGCGATGGCCACTTTGAGGAACTTTAGGTGGCTTTCATTTGAGGGATACATTAGAAAAAAAGAAAAAAATCCTTATGATAAGATTCACTCTAAAGACCTGGCTGGTGTGGCTCAGTGAATTGACTTATGAATTACTTATTCTGAAAGTTTCCGTTTAATATCTACAAACTGCAGTTGACCACAAGTTACTGAAATCATGAAAAGCAAAGCATGGATAAGGGGAGCTACTATATATACTGTATATACAGCTAGTATATAGCTCTAGAGATACACACCAACACATATAAATATTGGAGGTATATACACAAGAATATTCTTTAAGAAACATGATACAAATATGTTTATAGTAACCATGTTCAACATACAGTTGCAGAAAACAAGAAACAACTCAAATCTCTGTCAAGAATGCACAAGTTGCCCTGGCTGGTGGCACAGTGGATAAGGCGCCGACCTGTAAACCCAAAGGTCGCTGGTTCGATTCCCCAGCCAGGGCACATAACCAGGTTGCAAACCAGGTCTCCAGCCAGGTCCACGGCTGGAGGCAGGTGAAAGACAACCATACATTGATGTTTCTCTCCCTCTCTGCCTCTCTCCCTTCCCCTCTCTCTAAAAGTAATAAATAATTAAAAAAAAAAAAAAAGAATGAACAAGTTGTGTGATATTCACACTGAGATTATTATACAGCAATAAAAAATGAAGTATAGTCATACACCTATCACTTCAGATAAGCCTTAAAAATATTATGAATGATTTGCAGGATTATTTGTACATATATGTTAGATGTCATACAATATCAATTTCCTTTTGGACATGTTAAACATAAGAATGTGGGGCATTCCACAGTCAATTTTTACCTGAGTAACCAAGTTCCTGTTAACCATCATAGCCCTAGGGTTGCCACACTAGCACAGGTTATTTCAAATTCCCCAAGGACTGTTGAGTCCTGGCCTTGGAGCTTTGGAACAGAGTCCCCATTACTTACGGTAAGAAGCAGTGTGCAGCTGTCACCACCCACTGAGGGGTAATTAGAGTCCCCACACAAGGCTGATAACCAGACTTCAAGTACAATAAGTTGAACATATGATTTAACTCTCTCACATCGGCACTCACACATGGAACAATACCTGGAACACAAAGAGAACAGAATCAAGAGATGACCCAGCAGATAAAAGAAAACAGGCTAGTTATGGAGTGTTTAGGATGGAGTATCAGACCATATCAGTATTTGCCACTTACTCATCATTACTTTATGGTACCAGAAAATCATACTATAAAAACACCACACTAAGCACTTCACATACTTTTTCATTTATTCTAATTTTCACAGAAAAAACAACTGTAGCTAAATGTTATTTTATTTTACAGATTGAGGATTCAACATCAGGAAACTTCCTTGAGGCTGTACAAATAGTGGATGATGGTTGATCCAAAGATTCAGACTTCAGTCTATCTGATTCTAAACCCCACTTATTCCCTACATGAGTTCATAACTTCTCTCCAGACAGCCTTGCTCATTTCTAGGCCCCTAAAACATAATAGTTCTTGGCTCTATCTACTAGTCAACTAATGTCAGGGATGCTCTGGAATCTGGCATGAGAATACAGGGAGAGATACTTTGTACAGATGGACACACTTAATACAGTACAGTACTTATTCTCTGGCAATAGGTGCCTAAATTCAAATTCTGGCTTCATTACTACTATTATGTAACTTAAATAATTATGTAAATCTCTCTATCTTGATTTCCTTTTTTGTATACCAAGATCTTAAACTTCTATCCTAGGGCTATATTTGAGAAATAAACATGCTAATACATATAAGTTGTTCGGAAGAACATTTGGCCTATAATGAATGTTCAATAATTTTATGTCTTACTAACATAGTTTCAAAACAAAATGTCAAAGGACTATGGGACAACTACAAAATGTGTAATATATGCATAATGGGACAACCAGAAAGAGAAGAAAGAGATAAAGAAGAGAAAAATATTTGAGAGAATAATGACTAAGAATTCCCTACAAATTAATGATAGATATCAAACCACACATTCAAGAAGACCAGAGAGCAATAAGCAGAACAAATGCCAAAAATAAAAATAAAAAAACCCTACACCTAAGCATATCATTTTCAATCTACTGAAAATCAAAAATAAAGAAAAAAACATGAATGAAGCCAGAGGGAAAAAACACCTTACCTATGGAGGTACAACGATAAGAATTATATCCAACTTCTCCCCAGAAATCATGCAAAGAAGAGACTGGAGAAAAATATTTTAAATATTGAGAAAAAAGATATCAACTAAGAATTTTGTACACTATACAAATCACCCTTCAAAAGTGAATGAGAAATAAAGACTATCTCAGACCAACAAAACTTGAAGAAGTTGTTGCCAGTACACCTGCCTTGCAAGAATTGTTAAAATAAGATCCTTAAGGAAAAGGAAATAATATAGGTCACAAACTTGGGTCTATATAAAGAAAGGAAGATCATCAAAGAAGAAATAAGTGAAGTTAAAAAGAACTTTCGCTTTCTTATTTTCAATTGATATAATAGGTAAGTTTGCTCAAAATAGTAATAGTAACAGGGCATTTGACTATGCATATGCATGTATGCTTATATATAAATGAAATAAATGACAGTATAAGGAACAGAAGGAAGGAACTAGATTATTTTGGTGTTTTAATCATTTTTATTTGTCAATTATAGTTAACATACAATATTATATGACATATAGCACAAAGGTGAAACATTTATATAACTTATGAAGTGACCACCCACATAAATCTGGTACCCATCTGACACCACACACAGTTATTACATATTCCTAACTATATTCCCTATGCTGTACTTTACAGCCCCATTAACTATTCTATACCTACCAATTTGTGCTTCTTCACTCCTTCCCTTTTTACCTACCCGCCACCCTTCCCCCACCTCCCAGGCCCTTGTCATCTGACAGCCATCAACATGTTTTCTGAATCTATGAGTCTATTTCTGTTACGCTGGTACATCAAGACCAAATAGGATTTAAGATAGGCAGGCAAAAGACTGGTTGAACATTTGAAAATCAATGAGGAGCTTCTTCCTTATGTATTTTTTTAAGGAATTTGATAGTTTTGGACCTTATATTTCAGTCTTCAATCCATCTGAGTTAAATGTTTGTGAGTGGTGTAAGATGGGGGTCTCATTTCATGTTTCTGTCTGTGGTTATCTCATTTTACCAACAAAAACAAAAATTAACAAATGGGGCTATATCATACTAAAAGGAATCTGCAAGGCAAAAAAAAAAAAAAAACAATCAACCAAATGAAAATGCAACTTACAGAATGGGACAAAATATTTGCAGATCACATATTGAATATAGTGTTAATATTAAAAATATTTAAAGAACTCATACATCTCAACAAAAGCAAACAACCCAATATAAGCAGAAGAACTAAACAGGTATTTTTACAAAGAAGACATCCACATGGCCAATAGGCAGAGGAAAAGATTCTCAAGTTTGCTAATCATCAAGGAAATGCAAATCAAAACCAAAATGAGATCTCATCTCATATCTGGTAAAATGGCTATCATCTATAGTTATAAAAATCCTTACCAAATATTAGGAAATCAAATCTAGTAATGTATAGAAAATTATACACCTAAATGGGGCTTATTCCAGGTATGCAAGCCTGGTTTAATATTTGAAAATCAATCAATGTAATCCACTATATCAATAGGCTAAACAGAAAAATTTTATTATGTTAGTTGATGCAGATGGTGGGAACAAATGATGAACCCAACATCTACTCCTAATATAAGCTCTCAATAAGTTAGAAAGAAGAATAATTATCTCAACTTGATAAAAAGCATCTACAAAATATCATACTTAATATCAGTTAATGTCGTACTCAATGGTGAAGAACTGAATGATTACACCCTAAGATCTAAAATAAGACAACAAAAGCACCGGCCTGTGAACCCAAAGGTCACTGGTTCGATTCCCCAGTCAGGGCACATAACCAGGTTGCAAACCAGGTCTCCAGCCAAGTCCATAGCTAAAGGAAGGTGAAAGGCAAACATACACTGATGTCTCTCTCCCTCTGTGCCTCTCTCCCTTCCCCTCTCTCTAAAAATAGTAAATAAAATCTTTAAAAAAAAAAAAAAAAGACTACACTGTCCACTCTTAATACTCTTACTCAAGATAGCACTGTTCATTCTGGCCACTGCAATAAGGCAACAAAAAGAAATAAAGGACAAATCAATTGGAAAGAAGAAGTATAATCACTCCTATTTATATGTGACATGTTTGTATACATAGAATTCCAAGGAATCTACTAAAACCTCCTAGAACACACGAGTTTAGCAAGGTCACAGGAAACAACATCAGCACACAAAATTCCATCAACACTTCTACATACTAGCAATGGCTATATAAAATCCAAAATTAAAAATGCAATATCATTTATAACCACTTTAAAAAATTAAATTAGGCATATAATTAACAAAATATGTACAAGATCTTTATGCTAAAAATTACAAAATGCTAATGAAACAAATCAAAGAGCTAAATATTCTATAAAAGGAATTACATGCTATGTTCATAAACTGAAAAACTCAACAAGATGAAAATGCCAATTCAACACAAACTACAAGTTTAGTGAAATTCATATAAAAATTCCAGGAAGATTTATTATTTAGAGAGAAACTTAATGAAAATCTTATAGGAACCGTCACGGGCTAAGATAATCTTTAAAAAAACAATAGAGTGGAAGACATCACTCTACCCAATATTAACGCTTGCTTACCTAGGTATAATATTCAAGACAATATAGGCATTGGCAGAGAATTAAGCACATAAATTGAGGAAATATAACACAAAATCCAGAAATAGGCACACACAAGTGTGTCAAATAGATATTTTAAAGATTGATTTTTAAAATTTATGTATTTATTTATTTATTTTTGGAGAAGGGGGAAGGGAGGGAGAAAGAGAGGAAAAGAAACAATGAATGGTTGCCTCTTGAACAGCCCCAACCTGGGATTTGACCTATAACTGAGGCATGTGCCCAGACCAGTAATCAAACCAGTGACCTTTCAGTTTGCGGGATGACACTCAACCCACTGAGCCACACCAATCAGGGATGTCCAACTGATTTTTGACAAAGATACAACAGCAATTCAATAAAGTACAGCCTTACAACAAATATTGCTGGAGTGATTAAACATCCATAGATAAAAAACAAAAACAAGCCCTGGCTGGTAGCACAGTGGATAAGGTGCCGGCCTGTGAACCCAAAGATCGCAGGTTCGATTCCCAGCTAGGGCAACATAACTAGGTTGCAACCCAGGTCTCCAGTCATGTGTGCGGCTGGAGGCAGGTGAAAAGCAAGCATACGTTGATGTCTCTCTCCCTCCGCCTCTCTCTATTCCCCTCTTTCTAAAAATAATAAAATAAAATCTTAAAAAAAAAAAGAAAAAAAAATCTCCACCTAAATCTCACAACTTATACAAAATTTAACTTAGATGGATTTCAGACATATATATATGAAAAAAATATATATATATACACATATATATATATAATCCACTTCGTTCCTCTGCACTCCAGCTACACAGGTGGTCTTCTGAACACATCACACCTCAGGACCATCACACTTGGCTGGTTCCTCTGTGTGAATGAAGAAACCTCCCACACGCTACTACACTTAACATGGTGAACTACACTCAGTCTGACATAGGTTTAGGAAACATTATGTATTATTGAAAGATGGACATTCTTTATCTCATGCTTCAAATAAGGAAACTGCAGTTCAGAGAGATTAGGATATTTGTCCACAACCACTTAACCATTAAGGAAAAGAGCATTACTGCCTAATTACAGAGCCATACTAATGTCATTGTAGGCAATTAAGTTACTCCATTGCTCTGCGCCTCAGTTTCTTCACCAGTAAAATGAGAACAATAATACTTATCTCAAGAAGTTGTAGTAAGAAGTAAATGAGATCACATTTAAAAAACAGGGCAGTGTCCATTATATAAGTACTATAAAGTATATGAGTTTATGGTGGTGGTAATAATGGTAACTTTTTATTATTATGATTATGATTATGACTACACATTTTATTTTAAAACCCAAAGAACATGGCCTACATTTTCCTTTTGAACCCTGTAGCAAAATGCCGGCAGCTTTTGCTTTTCATGTCTTTTATAAATTTCTATTCCCCTTTCCAGGATGCTATCTCCATCCTCCCTCCTGGTGTGCCTCCATGTTCCAGCCTCAAGAGGAGGTCCAGAAACTCAGAGGAGGTTTTGAGCCCATAATGTAAAGGTTTCATTAGGTACAACAACGTAGTTGAGATTGTACATAAATAACTGTACATAGCCTACTTCCCAAACTCTCATGTTCCTGCTCCCCCAGCTCTCCCTCTCCAACAAGCTCCATAGGCTCCCACACCAACAGAGTCCTAATCAATTTGACAAAGAGATCCTTTCAGTCACTCACCAGTCACCATCAGCAAGACTAACAGCACACACTTCATGATGATGCCTGAATCTTGTTCTGAAGATAAGAACGTAGTGGAAACTAACTGGTACAAAGCAAGTGAAGAACTTATATCCTTGCGTGGGGATCTTGAACACTGGGAGGAGGTTCAGAGAATAGAACCAGGATGCGGGTTCTATAGAGACCTGTAGTCTAGAGGGTTCTCTTTCCAGTCTTGGGCTCCAGTGTGAAAAGAGGCAGTGACATGGAGATCTCAGTCTAAGTGAAATCTGCCCAGTGGGATGATGAGTTCTAAGGATCTGAGCTTTAATCTACCTCATCTAGGGGGGAAGAAAAACCAATGGAGTCAAGTGAATCTTTCATGGAGTTAAAATTCATCCCAAGTTCCTCCCTGTGCCTCTCAGTTCCTTTCACCAGCTCCTTCCCCCACAGTGTGTGGCCTGCATGCCTCCCTCTACATGTCCCACTGACCCCTCTCATTTCTGGGCTGCTCTAATGAAGCAGAGCTGTTCCCACCCATCTTTATGACTCCCTTCCCCTTTGTTCATGTGTCACACTCAGCTCACCCCCTCAGAACTGCTTCACTTGAATGGATTCATGTTGCACAACCACACATATCATGTGAATAAAAGTTCCCAACCAATACCCACCCCAGTGGCTCTTGCCAGATCCTTACATCAGTCCTGACTACACCACCCTCCCAGACACCACCCACTCACACTCATTTGCATGCTCACTTTCACACACTCTCAATTTTCTCAGTAGCTGTCTTTTTCTAATTTATTTCTGGTGGCAAAACATAATAAGAATATTACTTAAGAAAATCAGATAGCAGAATAAAACAATAATTTAGATCCCTATAAATTTGAATATGGAATGAGGCTGGGAACTAATAGATAAAGAATAACAAATGATTTATAAACATATGAGGAAATGTTGAGGGAAGATGGCGACAGAGTAGAGAGCAGTGCTGATGGTGTTCTCGAGTACCAAAGCAGCTAGAGGACAGGATAGGGAGCATGAGATGTCTTCAGGACCCTGGGAATTGGAATGGGCAGCATCTGGACACAGGGGAACACAGCCCAGAGGCAGAGGAGGCCAGCAGGACAGTAGGTGAGGCGTTCCCAACCGACCGGCCAGCAGGCCGAGGTCGGCTCTGGGCAGGGGCGGCTCTGCCCAGAGGGGCGCGTTTGACTGGGGCCAGTTCCAGGCTCCCTGGTGACTGGAAGTCTCAACAGTGAAGCTGGCAGCAAAGACAAACTCTGTAGGGAACGCGGAATTGAACTCTTGCAGGGGAGGGACTGTGTGAGAGACTCACTCTGGCAATAGGGAGAGGAGGCTCCTCGAGGGGCTAGAGGCGGAGGAGAAGAGTCCTGCGGGAAGCCGGAGCGGGGGAGCGGGAAGTGCACCTGCGGGGTGGCGAGAGGGCCGAAAACAGTGCTGCTGGGCCACTGGGGAAACAGCAGCTAGAAGACCCTGCGAGGGGGGGGCCCAGCCCTGCGCAACCACACAGGCTCCCAGGCTCCACGGGAAACTCCAAAAGGCAAGCCGGCAAGCTGGAACTAGTGGCAGGGGTAACTGACCCGCCATAGCCTGAGACAAAGGCTGCACCACCCACGCCTGGGAGGGGCTCATCACAGAGGCCGTGTTAAGGACTCAGAGGAGAGCTGGTTGGCTTGGAGGCGTGGTGCCCGCCCCGGAAGGGCGGGAGAGTGTAGGTGGACCCCGGACAGTGTTGACTGACAGGCCCGGCCTCCTACCGGAACTGCAGGGGTGGGGCCAGTCGTTACAGGGACCAGCAAAGTTGCGGCTGCCCAGCAGAAGTGCTGGGTGCACGTCCTGGGCAGGAACCTCCGCCAGGAGTGGGAGGGGGCTCCCTGCGGGCTCCAGAACACCAGCAGCCCTAAAACCCAGGCAGCCTGCGGAAGGCCCAGCCTACCTGGGGACAGACACTCAGAATCAGCCCTACTGTGACAATCAGAGGCCCTGCCACGCTCCAAGACCGGCCAGAATATAGACTATAGACTGTAAAGTCCTGACCAAGAAAAAGAGGCAGCATCAGGAAAGGGATTGCTGCCAATCTCAAGCACCTGAATTATACCGAGAGCAATATGAACTATTAAGCCCCAACATATCCTTTGCAGAGTTACTCCTCACATATTCTTAATCCCCCCCATACCTCAATCCACCTAAATACCCAAGACCCTCCCCTACTCTCGAATTAAAGTCTATTCACTCTGTGGCTATAACGCATTCCTAGTCCTCAATCTAAGTATTCCTCCCTTCCCCAGCCTTTCTAAACCCTTTCTTTATTCTTTTCTTTCCTCCTCTGTTCTTTTTTTTTTGTTTTTGTTTAATTTTTCTTTTCCTTTTCTTCCTGGTAAAGCCCACAGGTCCTGGCTCCACCTGGACCAATCAGAAATCATAAAGGGGGAACACACAGCTAAAACCTTTCTTTATTAATATTGATTTCTCTTTGTCTTGTGACTTTCTCCCCCCATCCTTTTTTTTTTCCTTTCTTTCCCTTCCTTCCTTCCTTCCTTCCTTCCTTCCTTCCTTCC
>PVIW01014052.1:0-24937 GCA_004026585.1 Noctilio leporinus | reverse complement strand
TTCCGTAATGGGTGAGATCATATGATATTTGTCCTTCACTGACTGGCTTATTTCACTAAGCATAATACTCTCCAGTTCCATCCATGTTGTTGCAAAGGGTACAAGTTCCTTCTTTCTTTCTGCTATATAGAATTCCATTGTGTAAATGTACCAAAGTTTTTTGATCCAATCATCCACTGATGGGCACTTAGGCTGTTTCTGACCTTTTTTCTTAAATGTGTCCCTTTAACACTTCATATAACAATGTCTTGGTGATGATGAACTCCTTGCCTGGGAAACACTTTATCTGTCCTTCTATTCTAAATGATAGCTTTGCTGGATAAAGTAATCCTGGTTATAGGTCCTTGATTTTCATCACCTTGAAACCTTTTTCCCTGCAAAGTGTCTACTGAGAAATCAGCTGAGAGTCTTATGGGAATTCCTTTGTAGGTAACTCTGTTCCTTTGCTGCTTTTAAGATTCTTTATCTTTAACCTTTGGCATTTTAATTATGATGTGTCTTGATGTGGTCTTTCTGTGTACAGCTTGTCTGTGACTTTCTGTGCTTCCTGGACTTGTATGTCGACTTCCTATGCCAAATTAGGGAAGTTTTTCTTCATTATCTTTTCAAATTATTTTTCAATTTCTTCTTCTTCTCCTTCTGGGACCCCTATGATTTGGATGTTGGTATGTTTAAAGTTGTCCCAGAAGTTTCTAAGCTTCTTGGTTTCTTGAATTCTTATTTCTTCAGTCTGTACTAGTTAAATATTTATTTCTTCCCTATGTTCCAAACTGTTGATTTGAACACCAGCTTCCTTCTCTTCACTATTGGTTTTGTGTGGATTTTCCTTCATTTCACTTAGCATAACCTTCACTTCTTCCCTTATGCTTTTGCTGTACTCAGTCATTTCTGTGAGCATCATCACCAGTGTTTTGAACTCTGCGTCTGTTAGGTTCACTATGTCCTCCTTGCTTTGTTTTCCCTCTGGAGCCTTGATCTTCTCCCACTTTTGGGCCATACTTCTCTGTCCTCAACTTGACAGCCTCCTGGGTTTGCCTCTGTGTGTGAGGTGGAGCTTCGCACCAGTTAGGTTGTAAGGGGCGGAGTCTTTCGTATTTGTCAGTCAGTATGGGGTGACTCATTTCATAGCCTTGTGGTGCTGTATGTGGGGGATGGGTCTGAGAGAGAACAATGCCATTTGCTTGGCACTTGTCCCTTTTCCAGTCACTTCACCTGCTCTCGTATGCAACTGTTGCCAATCTAGCTGTTGCCCTGGTGATGGGTCTCAGAATGGGTGGGTTTACATAGGTTCTAGATGGGGGTGGGGTGGACCTCTAAATGGGCTCCCCTGGGAGAGCAGCAGTTTCTTCCGCTACCCTAACACCCGCTGGTTCTCACAGCCATAAGCAGTGAAGCTTTATTTTCCCAGTGCTGGAACCATGAGCTGTGTGGTCAGGCCTAGAACCCAGGTGTCCCTAACAGCTTTTACAATGTGTAGCTGCTCTTTCCTCTGGCTGGCTGCAGCCACTGTCTTGCTGTCACTACACCACATCATCTCTGCCTCGGCTCCACACCTTCTACCCATCTGGATAAGTATTATTTTTTAAATATCTTTGTTTGTTGGACTTCCGTGCAGTTCAATTTTCTGGTAGTGCTGGTTATTTTTGGTTTTGAGGTAGATGTAATCCTTTTTATGGTTGTGGAAGGAGGCGAAGCATGTCTACCTATGCTTCCATCTTGGTTGAAAGTCTAGACTGTTCTCAAGCCCAGCAGTATTTAAACTGAAGAAAGATTAGGGATTGCTCCCTAGGGCATCTCAAAAACACACTATGAAAATCAAATACTGATGTAGTCCAACTCTCTGGTTCTAATTTTATAGATGGTCCTGGGATTCAGGACATAGGAACTAGCCAGTATCATAGTTTCCTACTGGCAGAGTAGGATCTACAAGCAGTATCTATTCTGTTATTGGGATGCTCTAGTTCGAGAACCTTATTCCTTTCACACACCCCTAGTGCAATTCCCTCCAGAGCAGAACCACTTACAGCCTCAATCTCCTCTTCTTCTTCATCAATAGTTGACACGGTGACAGAGCTGAACTTGCCCATGTCTTTAGTCCGTTTGGTCATCATCACCTGGAGTCACAAAAGGGAATCAGTCTAGATACTGCAAGAGACTCTGTGAGCCATGTATGTGTGCTTGTGTGCAGGCATGCATGTGCCTGGGTGCTGGGAAAGGAAGCTGTTGGGGGTGGACACCCACCTCTTTGGGACACGCTAGCTTCCCTCAAAGTGCCAATATTTTTGCGTTATATTGTTCTAACATTTTCCATGAAGGTTTCTAAAGTATATCTAAATATCAGGCTGATTCATTCCATTTTTAATTATTGACATAGGAAGAAGAAGAAATTTGGAAGGAGGTAAATGTGACTAAAAAATCAGTTTCTGATTATTCATAGGGCACTTGTAAGAAAGAAAAAATGAACACATTCTATATAAAAATGACATTCTCTTAATAAAGAATGTATTCATTTATAAGGACAGTTTCTTGTGCACTATGTTCTCATTTAAAAATTTAGGGCTAAATTGCCCTGGCTGGTGTGGTTCAGTGGATTGAGTACTGAGCTATGAACTGAAAGGTCACTGGTTTGATTCCCAGTCAGGGCACATGCCTGGATTGTGAACTAGTACCCAGCTGGGGGTGTAGTAGAGGCAACTGATCAATGTTTCTCTTGTACATTGATGTTTCTCGCCTTTCTTTTCTCCCTCCGTTCCCTTTCTCTAAAAGTAATTAAAATATTTTTAAAAAATAAAATAACCTGCGAACCCAAAGATCGCTGGTTCGATTCCCAACCAGGGCACATAACCAGGTTGCAAGCCAGGTCTCCAGCCAGGTCCATAGCTGGAGGCAGGGGAAAGGCAACCATACAGTGATGTCTCTCTCCCTCTCTGCCTCTCTCCCTTCCCCTCTCTCTAAAAATAGTAAAATCTTAAAAAAAAAATAAATATAAATATAAATTTAGGATTAAATCCATAGCTATATTAACCAGTCTGTCTCCTTCAATGACAATTACCTTCTTAGGAGGCTCTTGTTTCTGAGTATATATATTCGTCTTCCCAAAACCCTGGCCAAACTTCACCACTGCTCCATCCACAATGAAGGTCACGGGAGCATTCTTTGGCTGAGACTGGTAGAAGAGTGGCAGTCCACACCTGGGAAATAGTAGAGTGAGTCTCTGGAAGGTCTCAGAATCAAGATCCCCTAAACAGTGACTTGCAAAGTATGCTCAGTTCCAGAAATATTTTTGTTTGTAGCATAAATGAATGCAGTGCTCTTTCCTGTGTTTCTCCAAACTACTCAATAAGAATCACTGAGGGTGCTGGCTAAAACTACTGATTATGGTGTGGCTCAGTGGATAGCCACTGGCCTGTGAACCCAAAGGTCACTGGTTCAAGTCCCAGTCAGGGCACATAACCAGGATGCAAACCAGGTCTCCAGCTAGGTCTATAGCTGGAGGCAGGTGAAAGGCAACCATAAATTGATATCTCTCTCCCCTCTGCCTCCCTCCCTTCCCCTCTCTCTAAAAATAATGAATAAAATCTTTTAAAAAGAAAGCAAATGTTTAAAAAAAAATCTGATCAGAAGCCTATGCCCCACCCCCAGAATATCCTGATTCAGCAAATCCGGGGCAAGGGGGCAGTGGCCTTAGAATCTGTCCTTGTTGTCAGCATCCTAAGTGATTCTTATCATCTGATAAATTTGATAAACATTGGCTCCTGCTACTGATTGCTTTCTGGTCAAAACTGCTGCCATTCTTCTCAGGTGTCTGGGTAACTAGTTTGGGGGTTTTGTTTTTGTAGTGTTAAGAGAAAGTGTAAAGACTCCATTGCAGTGGTTGGCACACAAATTGCTGTAGCAATCATCCCACTTTCTTGGGCTGGTCATTTCTATTATATTTTTTCAGCTAAATGAAGGAGACCCATAAGATCTTATGAAACCAATGTAATGAATCCAGTGTGGCTGTGCACTAAAAATACCTTCCTGGCCCTGGCCCTGCTTTAGCTCTCTTTGTGTGAGTCTTCTGAGAGCCAAGATGTAACTGTTAATTATTGAAACAAGGCTAACCTTACTATTGTTTAATATTCTATTTATCTAAAGCTTGAAATCTATATCTACATCTATATATATTACATTAAGTAAAGTTCCAGAATTTATAAATGGGCCTGAATTAAGTTACACTATATTACATTTACCATATGACCCAGCAATCTTACTTCAAGAGAAAACACGTTGCCACCAAGTTTTATACTAGAATGCTCACAGTATCTCTATTTGTAATAGCCAAAACTATCAACAACTCAAATGCCCTTCAATGAGTGAATGGTGAAACACACTGTTGTAACAGAATACTATTCAGCAATAAAGAGGAAGAAATTACTGATACACATAATAGCTTGGATGAATTCCAAAAGCATTATGCTATGTGAAAGAAACCAGACATAACAGATAGAGCTTATATAATATACAGTAGAACACAGATTGTAGAATTTACATGAAATTTTAGAAAAGGCAAAATCACAGTAACAGAAAGCAGATCAATGATGGCCAGGGGAGGGGGTGAGGAAGGGAACTAACTGCAAAGGACACATGGGGTCTTAGAAATGTTCTGTATCATGGCAGTGGTGCTATTACATGACTATATGCTTTTGTCAAAATCCATCACATGATACACTAAAGAAGGGCAAATTTTATCACGTATTAAATTACACGTCAGCCCTGGCTGGTGGCACAGTGCATAAGACGCCAGCATGTGAACCCAAAGGTCGCTGGTTTGAGTCCCCGTCAGGGCACATGACCAGGTTGAAGGCCAGGTCTCCAGCCAGGTCTGTAGCTGGAGGTAGGTAAAAGGCAACCACACACTGATGTTTCTCTCCCTCTCTGCCTCCCTCCCATCCCCTCTCTTTAAAAATAATAAATATTTTAAAAATAAATTAGAAGAATAAATAAATTACACATCAACTTCAAAAAATTATACTATGTTTAAAACCCTATTTTTGTGGCTGGCTGGTCAGAGATGTAACTTTGACTTCTCTTTCACAGAAGCATATTGTTATTTGTGTAGAGATCATAAGGATAAAGCTACCACAGAGCCCCTGGCTGGTGTGCGTCAGTGGATTGAGTGCTGGCCTGTGAAGCAAAAGGTCACTGATTACTGTTCCTAGTCAGGGCACATGCCTGAGCTGCAGGCCAGGTCCCTAGCTGGAGGCATGTAAGAGGTAACTGATTGATGTCTCTCTCTCACATTGATGTTTCTGTCCTTCTTTTTGTCCCTCCCTTCCCCCTTCTCTAAAAATAAATAATATAATCTTTTAAAAAAGATGCAACAGATTGACTTGGGGGGGGAGTGGGTGGGTGGGGAAGGGGACAGAGGAGGGTAAAAAGGGAATGAATGTAATACAACAACAATAAAATTAAATTAAAAAAATAACAAGAGAATTATATCCAAATAATTCTGTTCCTAACTCATTGTTGTCTCTACTTGTTTATGTTCAAAGAAACCCGCACTTTTAATACTTACTTTGCACACTTCTTTCTGTATTGTCGTTCAATGCCTTCAGGCCTGTACACACACACACACACACATACAAAAGGAAGTTAAAGAAAAAAACATATGAGCAAATCTCATAACCTACTAACATCACTATCTCATTTTTTCCAATGCTAAAAGGGCCTTTCAAAATTTGGCATCTCATAGACCAACTGGTTATCAGACATGTATTAACTTTAAAGCATTCCTTCCTCCCACAAATAGTTACTGAGTCCATAAAAGGGGTTAGGCATCCCCCTGACAGAGAAAGAAGGGGAGCAGCAGCGGTTACAGTCATAGCAGCAATAATAACAATAACAATAATAGAGTAACCACTTTTGTGATGCACCAGAAGCTGTTCTACAGTGATGTATTAACTCCTTTATTCCTTAAAACAACCCTGTGATGCAGATCATATCATCACTCCCATTTTACAGATGAGGGCTCCTAAGCACAAAGCAATTGGACGATTTGCCCAAGGTCACAGAGTTAGGAAGGAGAATAGGTTGATTTCAAGCCCAGGCTGTCAGGTTCAAGAGCATGCAGGACACTAGACAACCAACCCTTTCACCCATCATCCACTTACTTAGTAGAAACTTGGGACTCACCCTTGGCTCTTCACTGTCCCTATCTCCCACACCTCTGCATCAGCAAATCCTATAACTTTTATCTCCAAATTAAAACAAACAAAAAAAAAATCTTGAACCCACAAGTTGTCTACCTTCCTGCCACCATCTTAGCCCAGGCCACCAGTATCTCTACTTGGACTATGGCCACAGCTTTCTAACTGTTCTCCTCACTTCCCCTCTCCTTGCCTGTTTAAATTTTTAATAGGCAATATGTGCACATGGTCTATACATAGTATAAAGTGAGAAGTACGTATCCTCCCAACCCGTCCTCCACCCACCCAGTTTTCTTCCCTGGAAGCAAATACTGTTTCTGGTTTCTTCTGTTCTTCTCAGAGATCGTGGATGATACAAATGAAAAATCCTCATTAATACATAGAGAAAACATTTTTTCTTTTCCTTTTTAGAAAAGTGTTGCATACCTTATACTATCCTCTACCTCTCTGTTCACTTAAAAACGTATCTTGGGTTCTGGCCAAGATGGAGGCGTAGGTAGACATGCCCCACCTCCTTCCCCAACCAAAAGAAGGATTACATCTATCTCAAACTAAAAACAACTGGAACTACCTGGCTGGTAGCACAGTTGATAAGGTGCTGACCTACGAACCCAAAGGTCGCAGGTTCGCTTCCCCAGCCAGGGCACATAACCAGGTTGCAAACCAGGTCTCCAGTCAGGTCTGTGGCTGGAGGCAGGTGAAAGGCAACCATACATTGATGTCTCTCTCTCTCTCTGCCTCTCTCCCTTCCCCTCTTTCTAAAAATAATGAAATAAAATCTTTAAAAAAAAAAAAACAACAACTGGAACTACCAGAAATTCAAACTAAATGAAAGTCCAACAAACAAAGATATAAAAAAGTAACACTCATCCAGACAGGTAGGAGGGGCGGGGCGAACTGGTGTGACAGTGGTGGCGGCAGCTGTCACATATTATAAAAGTTGGGAGGGACACCTGGGGATTGATCCCAGCCCCAGGCCAGACTGTGCAGCTCACAGTTTCACATTGGGGAAAAGTACATTTGTTTAGAGGCCCCCATGGTCCTAGAACATCTGCAACCCCGCCCCCCATTCTGGGAACCACAGCCAGGGCAACAGCTAGAAAGGCACTAGTCCCATACAGGAAGTGGGCAAAGTGCCCAGAAAAGGGGTGAATGCCAAGCAAGTGGCACTGTTCCCTCTCAGACCCCTCCCCACCTACAGTGCCACAATGTGGTGAAATGTGATGAATATCTAAGGCTCTACCCCATACAACATAACAGGTGTGACGGTTTTACCTAATACACGGAAGCAAACCAAGGAGCCTACCAAGTTGAGGATACAGAGAAGTATGGCCCAAACAAGGGAGGAGATCAGAACTGAATGATGAGGAGATAGCCGACGTAACAGAGTTCAAAACACAGGTGATAACAATGCCCACAGAGCTGACAGATGTGCTTGAGTATGGCAAATGCATAAGGGAAGAAGTGAAGGCTATGCTAAGTGAAATGAAGGGAAATCCTCATGAAAACTGGTGAAGGGAAGGAAGTCAGGGTTCAAATCAATGATTTGGAACATAAGAAATAAAGTCAACCAGTACAGAATGAAGAAACAATAATTGAAAAAAAGATGAGGAGAGGTTTAGGAACCCCTGGCACAACTTTAAATGCACCAACATATGAATCATAGGGATGTCAGAAGGAAGAGAGGAGAGCAAGAAATTGAAAACTTGTGTGAAAAAATAATGAAGGAAAACTTCTCAAATTTGGTGAAGGAAATAGACGTACAAGTCCAGGAAGCACAGAGTCCCTAACAAGCTAGATCTGAATCAGACCACACCAGGACACATCAGAATTAAAATGTCAAAGTTTAAAGATAAAGAGAGACTCTTTAAAGCAGCAAGAAAAACAACAACAACAGAGAATTCCCTACAAAGGAGTTCTCACAAGACTATCAGCTGATTTCTGAAAATAAACTTTGCAGGCAAGATGGAACTGGCAAGAAGTACTCAAAATGATGAAAAGCAAGGATCTACAACCTAGATCACTCTATCCAGCAAAGCTATCATTTAGAATGGAAGAGCAGATAAAGTGCTTTCCGGACAAGATAAAGCTAAAGGAGTTCATCATCACGAAGCCATTATTACATGAAATGTTAAAGGGACTTATTTAAGAAAAAGAGGATCAAAACTATGAACATTAAAAGGACAACAAACTCACAACTATCAACAATTAAATCTGAAAAATAAAAACATAAACAAACTGACCAAACAAACAGAATAGGAAGAGTATCATAGATATGGGGACCATTTGGAAGGTTAGCAGCTGGGAGGGGGAAGAGGGAGAATGGGGGAAAAGGTGCAGGGATTAAGAAACATAATCGGTAGGTACAAAATAGAGAGGGGGATGTTAAGAATAGTATAGGAAAGGATGAATCCGAAGACTTGAACTATGGGGGTTGGGATTGTTGGAGGGAAGGGGGATACTGGGTGGCGGGGAGCAAAGGGAATAAGTTGGGACAGCTGCAAAAGAATAAACAATACAATATACTTAAACGTAAAATAAAATAATGTATCTTGGTTAAAAAATATATACATGTGGTCCTTCCCCGTCATTGACCAAGAACTGCTTCATTCTTTCCAAGGTCTGCACTATAAGAACCAAATGTCTTTTACTTGTTGGACAAATTCCTAGAAGTGTATCCACTTTCAATCCTGATAGACACTGCCAAATGACTCTCTAGTTGAACCAATTCACACTCCCATCAGCAACATGAGAGTTCCTGTTTCCCCACACTCACACCAACACAGTATGTTATTAACGTACACCATTGCCGATCACACATGTGGAAAACGTGATCTCATAATTTGTAATTCTTTGTTTTAAAAGAGTGAAACTAGGCATCTTTTCATATATTTAATAGGCATTTGTATTTCCTTTTGGTGTGTATGGGGGGGGGGTGATCTGTCAGTTCCCAGCCTTTGTATACTGAGTCATCTTTTTGTTGTATATTAAGGAGACTTGCAAATGTTAAGGGGTCTTCCAAGTATTTCTTCCCCAGTTTGGTATTTATCTTTGACATTTTAGATTTTTGTGTGATCAAATAGTGTGTGTGTGTGAGAGAGAGAGAGAGAAAGAGGCTTTAGGCCTTCCCTACTTTAAATTCATATCTAAAATTAAAATTCCAACTCATACTCTAGAATCCACTTCCACTACTGTCTCACTCCAAATCATTCTCTAAATAGAGTCAAGAGTCGCTTTCCCGCCCTGGCCAGGTGGCTCAGTTGGGTAGAGCATCATCTCATTTACGAAAAGGTCATGGGTTCCATTCCAGTCGGCATATACCTAGGTTGTGGGATGGTTGAGCCATGTGTGGGAGGCAACCAATCAATGTTTCTCTCTCACATCAATGCTTGTCTCTTTCTTTCCCTTCCCCTCTGTCTAAAATCACGAAACATATCCTTAGGTGAGGATTAAAAAAAAAAGATTAAGGAACGGCTTTCCAAGACACCCAGTATAAAATGCAAATTCCTTGCCAAGAACTACCATCCCAGGAAGCAACTGAGCCCATAATTGGGTCCCTGACTCACCTTATACATTCTCTCCCTCACTCACTACTGTACTAGCTACAAGAGTCTTCCTTATGTTCTTTGAACCAACAAGTACATTCCCACCTCTGACCCTTCGCACATGCCCTCCTCTGCCTGGAATGCCTTTCTTACCACTTCGTCCCAGCTGTCCCATTTTCTTTTTTTTGTCTCAGTTCAAACATCACCTAGTCATCAAGGCCTTCTCTGAACACCTTTTCTAAGGGGTTATCGTGTGACTCTCTCTATGAGCCCTTTGCTTCATTCATGTGATCTTCCACAATCATAATTACTTTCTTCTTCTGTCATCCCACTAGACTGTAAGGTCCCTGAAATAAAGAAATCAGTGGAGACTATGCCTGTCTCACCACTCTACCTCCAGAGTTTAACAAAGTACTGGAAACAAAATAAACATGCAGTAAATATTGGATGAATTATTTTAAGAATTCAGTTTAGTGAGGAGAATTATAATCATGGAAGTTCTTAAATAGAGGAACGTATGCAGTGTTAATAGGAACACAGAGAGTGGAGCTGCCAATCTGTCTGAGGTAAGCATGGAAGGCTTCACAAAGAGGTGATGTTCAAGCTGACAGCTCTGATAGAAAATGGTATTTTAGGCAAAGGGAATACTAAGTGCAAAGGCAAAACCGCACAACATATTCAGAGAACTACTGTCTGTTAATAGCCCTTTAAAAAAATCAAGGTAGTACTATATCTTTTTTTTAATTGTTGTTGTATTACATCCATCCCCTTTTTGCTCCCCTCTGTCCTCTTCAAAAATATGGAACGCTTCACGAATTTGCGTGTGTCATCCTTGCGTAGGGGCCATGCTCATCTTCTCTGTATCGTCTCAATTTTAGCATATGTGCTGCCGAAGCGAGCACAGGAGTACTAGATCTTACAGACAAAAAGGTGTTAAGATTACAGCATGAACAATTGTACACCAACAAATTTAATAGCCTAGATGAAATGGACACATGCTAGAACGGAATGATGCAAACTACTGAAATGCACCAAAAAAGAAATAGAAAACCTGAACAAAACACAAGCAATTGCAGAAGAGATAAATGGGGACTTGATTAAAATTAAAAACATTTATATTTCCAGGAATACCATCAAGAAAGTGTAAAGGCAACCCACAGAATGAGAAAGGATACTTAGTGTTGCTTGGGGTGTAACTCCAAAGTCTGTGTTCCCCACCATCTTTAACACTTTGCCTCTCTGCTTACAAGTATTACTTATGCCAAATGTGTTCCCATTTGCTCACTGGGCTAGGGCACCAGCAGTATTTTTTTGTTTTGTACCCCATCTGGTTCCTACTGAGATTCTAAATTCAACCTCAGCCTAAAGAGAAAGATTCACCATGCAACTGACTTCTAGAATCCTAAACTCAGCCAATCTTATAGTATGGAGCTTTCAAGCACAGGAATACCAAAGAGGGCTGTACATTTCCCAATGAGTTAATCTTCAAATACCAATGACAAATGGGATTTTGTCAAATTCACAAAAATTGATCAAGTATAAGTCAGCGTTCTTGCTCTAAAAAAATTCATCTTTTTGGTATATGTATTAAGGCTCAAATGTGAATGAGACAAGGCTTTTAAGTGCTATGATTATTAGAAAGTAATTAATATGAACCAAATATTTAAACTAATTGACCTTGGTTGTCCTTCCTCCCCTTAATCTCTAGGAATATATGCAATAGGGAAGGCCAAACCCAAACCAAAACATTCTTTCCGGTTGTGGTAGAGAGTCTCCAGAATGGTCCCCAATGATCCTTGCACCCTGGTATTACCACCCTTGTAGTCTCTTCCCACAATGAAAAGGGCTGATTGTGACAATAGGACACCGTAGAAATGATAGTGTCTGAGTTCTGAGTCTTGGAAATGAAAGACATTGCGGTTTCTGTTTTGCTCCTGCTTAGATTACTCATACCGTGGACAGCCAGCTGCCATGTCACAAGGATACTCAAGCAACCCTGAGAGGCCTTTCCTTCCCAGTTTTAGAGTGGCTGCTGGGGCTCCAATTATCAAGCCCGTTTTCCAAAAAGCAGGAAGAAATAAAAGTAAAAAAGGTTTTCCTTGGAAGCCCCATCCAACAACGTCTACTTCCATCCCTTTTACTTGGCAAAAGCTAAGTCACAAGGAGAATCTTAACAATGAGAATCTTAAAAGAGTTTTTTCTTTTTTTTTTGGGGGGGGGGGATGAGCTGGAATATGTACCCTAACTTTATAGACACTAGTATGTAGGGGGATTTAGAGTGGAGTTGAGTGAACCAATTTGCAATAGTTTCCACGTTAGAGAAATGATGACCTTGGCCTTAGTTACGCCGGGTCTGAGGTAGGACATTGGGTGAGGAGGTAGAGTACGCAGTTAAATATATGTACAGTTCTGGGCACAGCAGAAAAACATAGGCAGATCTAGATTTTGGGAGTCATCAGCATTTAAGCATAACTGATGCCATGAAAGGTGATGAGAATGTCCAAAGACAGTATAGAGAGGGTAGAAAATCAAGGTCAGAGCCCTGGAGAAGACCAACATTTAACGGGCAGGCAGAAGAATACAGAAAACTGAGAAAGCCAAAGAAGTATATGGAAAATCACAAAAGCAAGTTCACAGAAGTCAAGGAAGGAGAAAGCATCAAGGCAGGGATGTGGACAACAAAGATTTAGACAGAAACCCACCTACTGACTTGCACCTGGGAGAGTGGTAGCTAAGGAAAAGACAAAACTAGGGAACAACAGTGTCAAAAAAGAAGTACTTAAAAAATATTTAGTTTAGAGGGAGGG
Organism: Noctilio leporinus; assembly: GCA_004026585.1. Lineage (NCBI taxonomy): Eukaryota > Metazoa > Chordata > Mammalia > Chiroptera > Noctilionidae > Noctilio > Noctilio leporinus. Next base: position 12,397 of record PVIW01014052.1, on the reverse strand, counting down.
GAAGGGAGGGAGAAAGAGAGGGAGAGAAACATCGATGTGAGAGAGAAACATGGACTGGCTACCTCTTGAAGCTCCATGACCAGGCACCTAACCTGCAATCCCTGACCAGGAATCGAACTGGTGACCTCACTTCGTAGAACGATGACCAACCAACTGAGCCACACTGGCCAAGGCAAAGAGGAGGCACTCTGGAATGGAAAGACTTGGGGGTGGAAAGTAATGGGTTCCAGTGCTTGTGTTGGCTTCTTTCTTTCCACTAACTGGTTGCTCCCACACTCAGCTGGCTACAGAAGGGGACGGGTAAGAAGCAAACCGAAATTCCACCCTGAACAGTTGAGGAGCACAGCAGACTGGTTGTGATTAGAGCAGGAAGTACGTCAACCAAGGGGGGAACTTACTATGTCTTGTTGATAAACTCTAAGAACTCGATGGTCCAACAGTCACTTGGCTAGAAGCCTCAGGCCTGAGAAGCACCCAATATGAAAGCTGGGCCAGAAGCTGGCTCGCTTCCAGGGTCAGGTTGATTGCATTCAGGGTTTCTACATCAGCCTAGGGCCACCCCATTTTCTGGCCTAGAACCTAAGGCATCTGCCTTATAGTGTCATTGGAATCTATGGACTAATTGTGTTATATATATATATTTTTGTATTAACTAAATAATGGATACTACTTTTTAAAATTTGTTATTAGAGAGAGAAAGAGAGGGAGAGAAACATCAATGTGTGATAGCTACATCGACTGGTTGCCTCTTGCACACCCCAACTAGGGACCTCAACCCAGGCATGTGCCCTGACCAGGAATCAAACTGGCGACCTTTTGTTGGTTTGCAGGTTGGTGCTTAATCCACTGAGCCATACCAGCCAAGGCCAAATAATATACATTTTAAAAACATATATAATAATTTATTGATCCTAGAGATAGTCAGTTAATACTGTTCAAAATTAGAAGTCTAAATAAAAATTAATAGTGAGAAAAAGCACAAGAGAAGGAATTAGCTTTAGATAGGGCATGCTATTATAAACCTTTCTATGTACCTACCATAATGAAGTGTTTCTCTGATATTTCCTGCAGGGTCTTCCTTTGTGAATATCCTAAGTTTTAATATATTTGTGCCCCTGGGTGTATCTTGTATATAACCAAAATTCTCTTCAATTGCATGATTCTGGAAGCCCAGTTGTCACAATGGTGTTTGATGCTTTATTTGCTACTGAATGTCACCTAGTAGTGGTTTATAACTTTCCTCATTAATGTGGGCTGATCAGTTTGGTTCCTTTAATAAACATAGGTGGATATCAGCCTGTAGTTTTTTCTAGTTCAACACTAGAAGATAATCTCCATAAGGGCAGGGTTCTTTGCTTGTTTACTGGTTGTACTGGTTTGGATAGTGCCCCTTAAAAGGGGCAAAGAAAGGGAAGAGTTTAGTCAAGGAACTAGTATAAATGACCCATGGACCTGGACAGCATGTGGGGATTGATTGTGGGAAAGGGGATGGAGAGGGTGGACCAGGGGAGAGCAATGGGGAGAAAATGGCATAAACATAATACAACAATAAATACATTTCTTAAAGATTGTATTTCTTTTTAGAGAGAAAAGAAGGTAGGAAAAGAAGAGGGAGAGAAACAGCAATGTGTAGTTGCCTCTTGCGTGCCCCCAACCAGGGACCTGACCTGCAGCTTCAGGCATGAGCCCTGACTGGGAATTGAACCAGAGACCATTTGGGTCACAGGCTGGCACTCAAGTTCACTGAGCCACACCAGCCAGGCCCAATAAATTAAATTTTTTTTTAAGTAATGAATGTCTTTCCAAGAACCTCAGAATGTGGCTTTATTTGAGAAGAGGGTTTTACAGATATAATTAGTTAAGATGAGGAGAATGTGCCCTAATGTGACTGGTGTCCTTAAAGAAGAAGAAACAAAACACAGAGACAGGCACTCAGAGAGAAGTCCATATGATGATGCAGATGGAGATGAGAGTGAGGTATCTTCAAGCCAAGAAATGCCAAGGATGGCTTGCAAACACCAGAAGCTAGGAAGGGGCAAGAAAAGATCCTTCCCTAGAACTTTCAGAGAAGGAGTATGCCTCTGTTGACACCTTAATTTCTCAGACTTCTAACCTCCAGAACTGGGAGACAATTAGTTTGTTGTTTTACGCCACCCGGTTTAGCAAACTAATATACTAGGATATCCCAGGTTTCTACAATAGTACTTGGCACATGGTAAGAGAGCAATAAATTAAATATCTGATGAAGGAATGGATGGATGGACATTTTAATTCCCTAGAATTGACCTCTCTGTGGCATCTGGCACCTGTTGATGATCACTGCCACTTCCCACCCCAACACTTGAAACTCTGTGCTCTCCTGTTTTCCACATCACCAGGTTCTCCTGGTTCAGTTCCAGTTATTTTGTCTGCTTTTTAAATGTCAATGCTTCTCAGGATTGTTCCTCCCTTCTTCCTCCACAATCTTTCTATATAATTTTATCCCTTCTCAGGTTTCAGTTCCTCATAGATACCAAGGGACTTTCAAATCTAAATGAGATTTAACCATGTCATTCCTTAGCTTTAAGAAAGGAGATGGACACCCTGGCTGGTGGCCCAGTGGATGAAGCACCAGCCTGTGAACCCAAAGGTCGCTGGTTGGATATCCAGCCAGGGCACATAACCAGGTTGCAAGCCAGGTCTCCAGCCAGGTCTGTAGCTGGAGGCAGGTGAAAGGCAACCATACATTGATGTCTCTCTCCCTCTCTGCCTCTCTCCCTTCGCCTCTCTCTGAAAATAATAAATAAAATCTTAAAAAAAGAAAAAAAAAAAAAAAAAAGAAAGAAAGGAGATGGGCCCTCACTGGTGTGGCTCAGTGGATTGAGCACTGGCCTACAGACCAAAAGGTTGCCGGTTCCATTCCCACTTGGGGCACTTGCCAGGGTTGTGGGCCAGTCCCCAGTTGGGGGCATGTGAGAGGCAGCCAATTGATGTTTCTCCCTTCCCCTCTCTAAAAAAAATAGATAAGTAAAATATAACTTTAAAAAAAGGAGATAGGCCCTCATGGGTGTGGCTCAGTGGACTGAGAGCTAACCAGGGGGTCGCTGGTTTGATTCCCTGCTGGGGCACATGCCTGAGTTGCAGTCTGGGTCCCCAGTTGGGCCATGTGAGATCAACGTTCCTCTCACATATCTATTTTTCTCTCCCTCTCTTTCTCCCTCCCTCCCCTCCCTCTAAAACTAACTAAATAAAATCTTTCTTTAACATTTTATTATTCCTTATTTTTTTAGAGAGAAGGGCAAGGGCAGGGAGGGAGGAAGAAAGGGAGAGAAGCATCAACGTATGGTTGCCTTTCACCTGCCTCCAGCTATGGACCTGGCTTGCAACCTGGTTATGTGCCCTGGTTGGGAACTGAACCAGTGACCTCTGGGTTTGCAGGCTGGCACCTATCCACTGAGCCACCAGCCAGGGCTAAATAAAATCTTAAAAAAAAAAAAAAAAAAGGAAATAGTTACTGCTTACAGATAAGGTCCAAACTTGGCCACCTCAGCATTTACTAATCCTTACCCCAGGAGCTATGAACCCTTTCCAGTAGTGACTTGGGCTCTAGCCACAAAGAACTCAAATTTCCAAAGCATACATATTTGATGCTTTTAATGTTTCTATATCCCCTCTATCTGGAATGCTCTTCATTCCCCCATCTACTTTGTGAAATCCTAGTCCATGGCCAAACACAAAGCCACCACCTATTTCCACCTTTCCTGCCCACACTGGGGCAGGATGAGCCACTCCCACCTGTTTCCCCATAGCCTTTTGTTCACCACACCAGTATTGTATCACATCGCAACAGGCAGCCTCACTGAGCCATCAGCTCTTCAGTAGTACGGATGGTACTTTATTCACCTTCACAGATGCAGTCCCTAGATCAGTGCCTGCACATAGTACGCTCCAGGACATTACAGGCTGAATGAGCTCATTCTACTTGCAAAACAAAACAAAAAACAAATTACAGCTCTCAAATGGCAACAGAATCACACCTCCGCACCATTTCAACAACGCACAATAAAGATACCGCTGCATTAAAAGAAGTTAGAGATCTGCCACAGACATCCACGTATTTGGCCCAAACGGACAATCTTTTTGACATTAGATGGGGTATTTATAATCATAGAACTAGGCCCAAACACAACAAGGAAACCCTATACAGAAAGCATTGACCTCTTACCTGCGAAGATACATAGTCTCCTCATCTTCTGTGTTACAAAACTTGTGGGCGTGTTTGGCAGCATCGATCACGCGGGACCGATCCCGGGGCCTCATGGGCAATTTCTCTAACTGACAGTCTGAAGCGATGGAGAAAGATTTGGTCACTAGAGTCACTGAAAAATAACCTGAGACAATCAGAAGTTTTCAGTGGGGCCCCCAGCACTGTAATTTTTACTATAATTACTATGACCATGGATGCCTATTATTGAATTCTCCAACTGAAAGTGACTTGGTGTCAGGAAACCTGGATTTTAGTCCCAGCTCTGTTACTTCCCTGGTGGTCTTTGGCAAATCACTTACTCTTTGGGGTCTTTTATTTTATCTGAGGGATAAATAGAGTATATTGCCTCCAAAGTCCTTCCCAGCACTATAATTCAAGTTTTCTGAGTATTTCTGTGATTCAAATGTCATGGTATGCTTGGTTTGTGCCATTAAAAAATGCATTAGAATTAAAGGCCTGGCTGGTAGCACAGTGGATAAGGTGCCAACCTGCAAACCCAAAGGTCGCTGGTTTGATTCCCAGCCAGGGCACATAACCAGGTTGCAAGCCCGGTCTTCAGCCAGCTCTGTAGCTGGAAGCAGGTGAAAGGCAACCAGATATTGATGTCTCTTTCCCTCTCTGCCTCTCTTCCTTCCCTGCTCTCTGAAAAATAATAAATAAAATCTTTTAAAAAATAAAATAAATAAAAAATGCATTAGAATTAGAAGAGATAATCAAGCATACTCCAAATGCCTATGAGGAAGGCACTGGGAAAGTGGTTAAGTGCTTAGAAAAGGTGAGAGAGGGTATGTGGTATGCTACATATACTATGAGGGTCTTAATACGAAAACACACAGGCAATAAAGTAGGTACAAACATAAAACAGATGGAAAATTGTCAATAATGCAAGTACCTAAAGGATCACAGAGAAGTCAAGTGATCAGAGTGCTTTGAGACTAACAGAGGAGACAGAGAGTGGAGTTGGAGGAAGTTTTCACAATAGCTCATTGTTCCTCTCATTGACCTTTTGGAAGAGACATTCAGTATCCTTAGTTTAAAGATAAAGGAATTAAGGCTTAGAAAGGGTACTAGATCTGCTATGTGTTTAATAAGATGCAAAACAAGAATTCAGACCCAATCCTGGGTGTTCAAAAGAGAGTTCATTTACTCAAAAATATATGAGGGTCCTCTATGTACCAGGCAGTTCCAACGTTGTGCTGAGGATTCAGCAAAGAGCAAAGCAGACAAAGTGCCTGATCTAATGAAGTTTACAGTCTAGTGGGGGAGGCAGAAAGCTTAAAAATACTTATATAATGTGATCTTGAATAATGACAAGTGTCAATAAAAAATTTAGGCAGAATACTAAAAGGAGGAACACAGTGATCTCAGATAGTGATAAGTGCTACCATGAAAAATCAGACAGTGTAAGAGGCCAAAAAGTGACACCGGTGCTACTTTACATAAGGCAGCCAAGGAAGAGTTTTCTAACAAAGTGACATTATAGCAGGAACCTGAATAAAGTAAGGAAGCATTGAGGGAAGAGTGGTGGAAGCAGATGAAATACCAAACCCCATGGAAAAAGATGAAGAAGGCCACTGTGGCTGGAGTGCAGTGAGCAAGGAGAAGAGTGTCGTGAGATGAAGTCTGAGAGGTAGCTGGAGGTCTGACCATGCACAGTCTTCATATGGACTTTGGTTTTATTTTTGACATTACAGGAAGACACTGGTTTGAAACAGGACTCTGACTGTTGGGTGAAAAATAGACCAGTGGGGATAAACAGTAGAGAGCAAGAGACTATTGTGGCAATCCAAGTGAGGGATGATGGTGGTTTGGATTTGAGTGGTAGAAAAGGGGGTGGTAAGAAATAGTTAGATCTGCCCTGGCTGGTGTGGCTCAGTGGACTGAGCACTGGCCTTCGAACCAAAAGGTTGCTGGTTCGATTCCCAAGCCAAAGAAAATGCCTGGGTTGCAGGCCAGGTCCCCAGTTAGGGTTGTACGAGAGGCAACCAATTGATGTTTCTCTCACTCGTTGATGTTTCTCTTCCTTTCTTTCTCCTTCTCTTCCCCTTTCTAAAAGGAAATTTTAAAAATCCTTTTAAAAAAAATAATAAAAGGAGTAGATTCTGGATGTATTTTCAAGGAAGCACCTGCAGTTTATTGGTGGACTGGATGGATATAAGGCAGAAGGAAGAGAGAATTCCCCTTGGCTGGTATGGCTCAGTGGATTGAGCTCTGGTCTTTGAAACAAAAGGTCACCGGTTCAATTATCGGCCAGGGCACATGTTTGGGTTCTGGGCCAGGTCCCCATTTGGGGACCTGTGAGAGGCAATCCGTCAATGTATCTCTCACACATGGATGTTTCTCTTCCTCTCTCTCTTAAAAAAAATAAAATAGGGAGAGAGAGGGCTAATATTCAAGAATGATTCTGGGATACTGTACTGGGTGAAGTGGTACCCATGACTGCAATAGGGAAGACTGAGGAAAACAGTGGAGAGCTAGGGAGTTAGGGGATCGTGAAGTCAATATGAACACGTCGTTGACAAGAGGCCCATTAGATCCAAGTGCAGACATGAAATAGGCCATTGGAGTTTGAGGACAGGTGCAGGTAAAAGATGAACATTTGGGAATCATAAGAATATGCCCTGTAGATAGTATTTAATTAAAGCTTGGGAATGGTTGAAATCACTTAGAGAGTGAGTACAGATTGAGAAGAGATGAGAGAACTGTGCCCTAGGGCCTTGCAAGTCCTAAGTTTCTGTCCTAAGAGACAGAAAAAGGAACCAAACACCGAGAAGGGGCAAAATCGAGGTAGGAGGAAAAATGAGGAGTGCGGAGCCTTGGAAGCAAATGAAGAACAGTGTTGCAACAAGGATGGAGTGCTCATTTCTGTCAAATGCTGCTGAGGTGGGCACTAGAATGACCACTGGTAACTGGAAGTGGTAATATGTTCAGTTATTAACCTTGATAACGTGGGTTAGATGGCGAGGTGGGAAGGAGCGCCTGTCTGAAATGAGGCCATGTGGGCAGTGAGGATGAAACAGCCAAAAGGGGCAATCCTTTCCAGAAGTCTATTTTTCAAAAAGCAAAGAAATGGGGTTACAGTTGGAGGAGAACGGAGGACCAAGGAAGGACTTCATTTTCACTTGACAGCTATTCCTGCAACGAGAGGCGGAGAGGAGGGAAAGACGAGGTGTATTTTTTCTGAGGGAGGAATGAGTTTCGAGGGGCGTCTGGATACAGTCACAAGGTTAACGGATGTGTAGGGACGACGCTGAGGCCGAGAGGAAGCCCACCAATCTCCAGAGACGTGGCTCGCCCCTCCGAGCCAGGGAAACGCCGCACTTGAGAACCGGAAGTTTCGCTACCGCAGCGCCCCGCGCCGCCCGCCAGTTCCCGACTACATACCCAGCACCAGCACCATTTGGCCGCATAAACAGTAGTAGACGTGGAGCGGCTTCTCGCCGTCATCATATTCCTCCCGGTCCCGGGTGTCGGAGCAGACAACGGACCGTGACACAACTTTAGGCATATTTCGCAGGTGAAACTGACGAACCCCAAAGCCGAAAATAAGGGTCGCGCAGGGATGACGTCAGAGACGCGCGCCGAGCGTAGCCCCTACAGGGATGGCTAAGCCTCCGGCGGTGCTAGTCCTGGGGACTTCCGGGCTGTCTCTTTAGGCTAAGATGCCCCGCGGCGTCCTTTGCCTTGACTCTATACTGGGACTGCTTTACTTGGGGCACCCTTAATAGTAATTAAATTAAGGATTTATATTTCTATGCATGTATGCATATGTATTCATATATAAAACCAGATAAAACAAAAAGCTATGTTTACACAAGATGCATAATACCGATTTTAGGTGTGCCTCTATGATTTTATTTTATTTATTCTTTAAAAGATTTTATTTATTATTTTTCAGGGAGAGGGGACGGGAGACAGGCAGAGGGGGAAAGAAACATCCCTTTATGATTTTAATGACTGTATCCAGGATGAGCACCTAATGAAGTAGTGACATGTTTTGAAAGCTGAGATATAACGCACATAACCTAAAAGATACAGTGTACGATTCAGGGTTTGTTTTTGTTTTAGTATACTCACAAAGTTGTACGACCACCACCACTGCCTAATTTCAGAACATTTTCATCATCCCAGAAAGAAATCCCATATGATTAGAGGTCACTCCCCACCTCTTTCCTGGACCCTGGCAACCCCTAATTTACTTCCTGTTTCTATGCATTTGCCTCTTCTAGATATTTCATATAAATGAAATAACACAGTATGTGGCTGTTGGTGTCTGGCTTCTTTTACTTACATAATGTTTTCAATAAAAAGTAATGAATCAGTAAAAAGGAATTTCATTCCTTTTTACAGCTGAATAATATTTTGTTGTACGGAAGTACCACATTTTATTCATTCATCAGAAGACGGATGTTTCGATTGTTTCTATTTTTTGGATATAATGACTAATACTGCTAAGAACGTTGTTGTACAAGATTTTGTGTGGACACGTTTTTAGTTCTCTTTGGTATATACTTAGGAATGGAATTGCTGGGTCATAGAGTAACTTGATGTTTAACCTTTTGAAGAACTGCCAAGGGTGTTTTCCAAAGTGCCTTTACTATGCCTATCAGGAATATATCTATGGGGGTGGGAGGTTCTGATTTCTTCGCTTCTCCACCAACAATTATTTCTGTCTGTCTTTCTGATCATGGCCATCCTGGTGGGTGTGAAGTGTTATCTCATTGTGGTTTTGATTTTCCTTTCCTTGATGGCTAAGGCTATTGAGTGCCTTTTTGCATGTATTTGTCATTTATATATCTTCTTTGGAGAAATGTCTATTCAAATCCTTTGCCCATTAAAAAAAAGATTTTATTTATTATTTTCAGAGAGAAGGTCAGAGAGGAAGAAGGGGAGAGAAGCATCAATGTATGGTTGTCTTTCACCTGCCTCCAGCTACTGACCTGGCTGGAGACCTGGCTTGAACCTGGTTATGTGCCCTGACTGGGAATCGAACCAGAGAACTTAGGTTCATAGGCTGGCATCTTTGCCCATTTTCAATTGGGTTATTTCTTATTTTATTGTTGAATTGCATAAGTTGTTACATATTCTGGATACTAACCCTCGTCATATAAAAGATTTCCAAATAGAGGTATCATGATGATACTGTTTGCCACAGGTATAAGGGAATATCTTCCTCCCTTCTTTCCCCAACCCAGAAACTCTCCCAGAATGTTTCTTGTGGAGGACAGAATCCTGGAGCCATCCAGAATAAGGACATTGAGACAGTTTACATTGAATAACTTTAATAATCCAAGTGATAACACCAAAATAGTGGATTTTTAAGAAAACTTACTGAAGCTAGCAGGAACTTTTAACCAGAAAATTCACAGGTTGGCTGGAAGAAGTTTAGTGTTCAAGATATACAAGATATAAATGGATGGGAATTTAAAGTTACCTGCTAGCCCTCAAGTGAACATGAGTTAAATAAAGTATAAAAGAAATATCAGACCTGGCTGGTGGCACAGTGGATAAAGCACCAGCCTGAGAACCCAAATGTCGCTGGTTTGACTCCCAGTCAGGGCACATAACCAGGTCTCCAGCCAGGTCTCCAGCCAGGTCTCCAGCCAGGTCCTTAGCTGGAGGCAAGTGAAAGGCAACCATACATTAATGTATCTCTCCCTTCCTCTCTCTCTAAAAATAATAAATAAAATCTTTTAAAAAAGGTATTAAAAATAAAAAAGAAATATCAGTGCATGTCTTTAAGAATCACAGTGTTTACTCATAGGTCTTAGTCCAATGTCATCCCAATGATTCTGTGTTATTCAGTATTTATTGATCTTCTACTGTAGTCATCAGTTATAAATAGTCTCACCCCTCATGTGGCTTAATCTAGTGCAGAGGTGGGTAAACTTTTCCTGTAAAGGGCTAGAGAGTAAATATTTTAGACTTTGCGGGCCAAGCGGTAAAATCAAGAACATTATGTAGGTACTTGTTTAGCAAGCAAGAAAAAAATTTTCCACAAATACTTTATTGGCGAAATTCAGAATATAATAATCAAGTATATATTTTTGTAATGCATGTCTACTAATGAGCAGAATGGCATTCTTTGAGAGGTATTACATTTCACTTAATTAAGGTTCAAAGGAAGTGTTTCCTGTCACCTAAATCAGCTACAATCTCAATACATCTTTCAAGGTTTTAAAATTGTTTCATATATGGTCAAGTAGACATTTTTAAGAACTTCACCCTAGCTGGTGACACAGTGGATAAGTGCCGGTCTCAATTCCCCAGCCAGGGCACATAACCAGGTTGCAAGCCAGGTCTCCAGCCATGTCCATAGCTGGAAGCAGGTGAAAGGCAACCATACATTGATGTCTCTCTCCCTCTCTGCTTCTCTCCCTTCCCCTCTCTCTAAGAATAATAAAATAAAATCTTTTTAAAAAAGAACCTCCTTTTTAGTTTATAATAAAAGTTTAAAACTTGATTTTTTAAAGTCAAATGCATGCACCTATTAATAAAGGTCTTAAACATTTTTAAAAAATCAATTGCAAGAACCTCTGTATCCCTATGTTCATAGCGGCACTATTTACAATAGCCAAGTGCTGGAAACAGCCTAAGTGCCCATTAGTGGATGAATGGATCAAAAAACATTGGTACATTTACACAATGGAATACTACACAGCAGAAAGAAAGAACTCCTACCTTTTGCAACAACATGGATGGAACGGGAAAGTATGCTTAGTGAAATACGCCAGTCAGTGAAAGACAAATACCGCATGATCTCATCCATTACAGGACACTAATGAACAAAACAAACAAATAAGCAAAACAGAACCAGGTACATAAATATAATGAATAGACCTTCAGTGGGCAGAGGGGAGGGATGGGGGCAGGGGGGAGGAAGAGTCAAAGAAGGGGAGCAGTTTAGTCAAGGAACTAGCATGGAAGAACCATATACATAAACAACAAGTGGGATTGACTTTTAGGAGGAGTGGGTGGGTGGGGACAGGGAGAGAGGGGAGGGGCAATGGGATGCATGTAATATAACAATAAAATTAAATTTTAAAAAATCAGTTGCAAATATTCATCTGTTAATGATTATCTGTAATGAGAGTTTGTGCATTTCATCTCTGATTAAAAGATTTAACACATATAAGTACTGCCAAATACTGATATCAATCCACAAGCAACTTATTTTATTTTATTAAAGATTATATTTATTTTTAGAGAGAGGTGAAGGAAGGGAGAAAGAGAGGAGGAGAAACTTCAATGTGTGGTTGTCCCACACGTGCCCCCTCTGGGGACCTGGCCTGCAACCCAGGTACGTGTCCTGACTGGGAATCAAACCATCGACCCTTTGGTTCAGAGAGCCTGCTCTCAGTTCACTGAGGCACACCAGCCAATTGGGTGTGATTTTAATTGAGTGTACTCATCTCTTAGAAGGCATTTAGAGAATTCGGTTAGATTCTTCTCTTAATATTTGCATATCATTGCATGGCAGAGTAATCATTTCCAATTAAAATTTATGGGGAAGTTTCTTAAATGCACAAGTTAATTTTGAAATATACAAATTTACTTTGCACTTTGCTTCAAGGTCTTAAAAATACCACTGTAGCTGTAATTTGAGCTCTGAAAATATATCCACTACAAATTTGTGTGGGAATGCAAATCCTGGTCTTTGTTTTAATTTTTTACAGCACAGGAAGTAATTGAGGTAACTTCACATTACATGTGATTCAAACAATGTTCGTTGTCATCAAAATGAATTTACTGCAGTATAAGTTTCACAGATAAGCACTGTTTTGCCTTGTAACTTCAGGTTAAATTCATTAAGTAACATTATCAAGTCTTAAGTAAAAGATAACTTCAAAAATCATTCAATGTTCAGTAATAGTGGCTGAGGGTGATCTTTCCATTCAGAAAAATTTCAATCTGAGCCCTGAGCTTTAAAATAACTTAAAAAGAAGCCAGAGTAGCCCTGGCTGGTAGCACAGTGGATAAGGTGCCAGCCTGCGAACCCAAAGGTCGCAGGTTCGATTCCCCAGCCAGGGCACATAACCAGGTTGCAAACCAGGTCTCCAGTCAGGTCTGTGGCTGGAGGCAGGTGAAATGCAACCATACATTGATGTCTCTCTCCCTCTCTGCCTCTCTCCCTTCCCCTCTTTCTAAAAA
>PVIW01014051.1:0-24939 GCA_004026585.1 Noctilio leporinus | reverse complement strand
CAGTAAACTTTCGGATATCCTACGCAAAAATATGTTTACTGATACTTCACCAAGGGCAAAGGAAATCAAAGAACGAATCAACAAATGGGACTATATCAAATTGAAAAGTTTCTGTTCAGCTAAAGAAAACACCAGCAAAATTCAAAGGGAACCAACTGTATGGGAAAACATAATTGCCAATGATACCTCAGACAAGGGTTTGATCTCCAAAATATATAAAGAACTAATGTGATTCAATACCAGGGAGATGGACAGCCCAATTAAAAAATGGGCAAAGGACCTAAACAGACAACTCACTGACGAATATATACAAAGGGCCCAGAGGCATATGAAAAAATGCTCAACATCACTTGTCATCAGAGAGATGCAAATTAAAACCACAATAAGATACCACCTCACACCTGTCAGAATGGCAATCATCAACAAATCAACAAACAACAAGTGTTGGCGAGTATGTTGGGCAAAGGGAACCCTTGTGCACTGTTGGTGGGAATGCAGGCTGGTGCAGCCACTGTGGAAAATGTATGGGGTTTCTTAAAGAACTAAAAATAGAACTGCCTTTTGATCCAGCAATTCCACTACTTGGACTATACCCAAAGGATCCTGAAACACCAATTCAGAAGAGCCTATGTACACCTATGTTCATAGTAGCACTATTTATAATAGCCAAGTGCTGGAAACAGCTGAAGTGCCCATCGGTGGATGATTGGATCAAAAAACTTTGGTACATTTACACAATGGAATTCTATATGGCAGAAAGAAAGAAGGAACTTGTACCCTTTGTAACAACATGGATGGAACTGGAGAGTATCATGCTTAGTGAAATAAGCCAGTCAGTGAAGGACAAATATCATATGATCTCACCCATTACGGGACAATAATGAGCAAAACTAACAACAAGCAAAACAGAACCAAGTATATGAATACAGTGAATAGGCCTTCAGTGGTCAGAGGGAAAGGGGTTGAGGGGAGGGGGGAGGCAGAGGCAAGAAAAGGTAGCAGCTTAGACAAGAACCTAGTATGGGGGAACCATGGACATGGACAACAGGTGGGATTGACTTTGGGGGGAATGAGTATGTGGGGAGGGGGATAGAGGGGAGCAAAAATGGGATGGATGTAAACAACAACAATAAAATTAAAAATTAAGAAAAAAAACTTTGGTACATTTGCACAATGGAATACTAGACAGCAAAAAGAAAGAAGGAACTCCTACCCTTTGCAACAACATGGATGTAACTGGAGAGTATTATGCTTAGTGAAGTAAGCCAGTCAGTGAAGGACAAATATTATATGATCTCACCCATTACAGGACAATAATGAACAAAGCTAACAACAAGCAAAACAGAACCAAATATATGAATACAGTGAATAGGCCTTCAGTGGGCAGGGGGAAGGGGGTTGCGGGGAGAGGGGAGGCAGAGGCAAGAAAGGGGAGCAATTTAGACAAGAACCTAGTATAAAGGAACCATGGACATGGACAACAGGTGGGATTGACTTTGGGAGGGGGACAGAGGGGAGCAAAAAGGGGATGGATGTAATACAACAACAATAAAAATTTTTTAAAAACTTAAAAAAATTTTCAGGTAGTCTACACTAAATTATTTTCACTGATACTTCTCCAAGGGCAATGGAAACAAAGGAACAAATAAACAAATGGGACTACATCAAATTGAAAAGTATCTGTTCAGCTAAAGAAAATATCAGCAAAATTAAAAGAGAACCCACTGTATGGGAAAACATTGCCAATGAAACCTCAGACAAGGGTTTGATCTCCAAAATATACTGTAAAGAACTTATGCAACTCAATATCGGGGAGACAGACAGCCCAATTAAAAAATGGGCAAAAGACCTGAACAGACACCATTCTGAGCAGGACAGGCAAAGGGCCCAAAGGCATATGAAAGAATGCTCAGCATCACTAACCATCAGAAAGATGCAAATTAAAACCACAATAAGATAACACCTCACATCTGTCACAATGGCCATCATCAACAAATCAACAAGCAACAAACACTGGTGAGGATGTGGAGAAAAAGGAACCCTGGTGCACTGTTGGTGGGAATGCAGACTGGTGCAGCCACTGTGGAAAACAGTATGGAATTTCCTTAAAAAAATTAATAATGGAACTGCCTTTTGATCTAGCGATTCCACTACTAGGCTTATACCTGAAGAACCCTAAAACACCAATTCCAGCCAAGTGCTAGAAACAGCCTAAGTGCTCATCAGTGAATAATTCGATCAAAAAACCTTTGGTACATTTACACAATGGAATACTACATAGCAGAACAAAATAAGAAGCTCCTACCTTTTGGGACAACATGGATGGAACTGGAGAGTATTATGCTTAGTGAAATAAGCCAGTCAGTGAAAGACAAATACCTTATGATGTCACCCATTACCAGAGTCCAATGGACAAAACAAATAAGCAAAACAGAACCATATATATGAATACAGGGTACAGACCTTCAATGTGCAGAGGGGTGGGGGAGGGAGGAGGAAGGAGCAGGAGGCAAAGAAGGGGAACAGTTTAGTTAAGGAACCAACATGGATGACCCATGGACTTGGACAACAAGTGATATTGACTGTGAGGGAGTGGAGGCAGGGAGCATGTGGAAGGGGAGAGCAGGGGTGAGAATGGGATGAATGTAATACAACAATAATAAAATTAAACTAAAAAATAAAAAGAAAAGAAAGACCAGACAGCAAATTAAGTGGAATTTGTCTCAGGGATAAAATAATAGTTTAACATTCATAAATCCATTGATGTAATACGTCACATCCATAAAGTGAAGAATAAAAATCATATGATCATTTCAATAAATGCAGAAAAGGCATTTAACATACAACATTTATCTATGGTGAAAACTCTCAACAAAGTTGTTATAGAGGCCACGTATAACAAAACACAGCTAACATTATACTCAACATTGAAAAGTTTAAAGGTTTTCTTCTAAGATCAGAAACAACACAAGAACACTCACTTTTACCTTTGTTATCCAACATAGTATTGGAAGTAGTAGCTAAAGCAATAAGGCAAGATAAAAATAACAAAAAGGATCCCAATTGGAAAAGAAGAAATAAAGCCATCATTATTTGCAGATGACAATACTATATCCAAAAACTCCTAAAGCACATGTACAGACACACATACACAGCCACACACATACACACACACACCTGTTATAACTAGTAAATGAATTAATTAATGTTGCAGGATATAAAATTAATATACAGAAAACTGTGGCATTCCTATATATGAATATCAAACTACCCTAAAAAGAAATTAAGAAAATAATTCCATTTATTTGGGATTATGGAAGAAGATACTTGCAAATTATTAATCCAATAAAGATTAATATCCAAAATATGTAACAAAATCACACAACTCAACAACATAAAAACAAACAACTTCATTTAAAAATGAGCAGAGCATCTGAATAGATATTTTCTAAAGGTATACTGATGGCCAACGGAGATATGAAAAGATGTTTAATGTCACTAATCACCAGGGAAATGTAAATCAAAATTATAATGAGATATCACTTCACACCTGCCAGAATGTCTATCATCGATAAATCAAGAAAAAAGGACTTCCAACCAAGATGGAGGTATGGGTAGGCATGCTTCACCTCAATCCACAACTATAAGAATTACATCTACCTCAAAACAAAAAACAACCATAACTACCAGAAAATTGAACTGTGTGAAAGTCCAACAAACAAAGATATAAAGAAGTAATACCTATCCAGATGGGCAGGAGGGTCAGATATGGAGAGTTGGGGTAGAGAGAATTCAGTGTGGTGGTGATAGCAGCAAGGCAGTGGCTGCAGCCAGCCAGCAGAAAGAGCAGTCTCACATGAAAGCCAGGAGGAACATTTGGGGAGCGATCCCAGTCCCAGGCCAGACAGTGCAGCTCATGGTTCCAGCGCTAGGGAAAGAAAGTCTTAATGCTTCTGGCTTTAAGGCTGAAAATCATTGTGGGTTAGGGTGGTGGAAGAAACTGCCAGCCTCTCAGGAGAGTCTATTAGGAGGGTCCCCATGGTTCTAGATCATATGCAAACACACCCACTCTGTGAACCATCACCAGGGCAACAGCTAGAGGGATGCCAGTCACAGATAGGAAGTGCGTAAAATAACTGGGAAAAGGGTGAGTGCTGAGCAAGCAGCATTGGTCCCTCTCTGAGCCCTCCCCAACATAAAGCACCACAAGGTGATGAAACCAGTTGCCCAGCACTGATGAATATCTAAGGCTCTACCCCTTACGTATAACAGGTATGACAGCTCTACCTAATATATAGAGGCAAAAACAAGGCTGTCAACTGGTACAGAATAAAGAAATAAGAATTGAAAAAAAAAAAAAAGAAAAGTCGTAGGAACCTTTGGCACAACTTTAAATCTGCCAACATCTGAATCATAAGGGTGCCAGAAGGAGAAGAGGAAGAGCAAGAAATTGAAAATTTGTTTGAAAAAGTAATAAAAGAAAACATCCCTAATTTGGTGAAGGAAATAGACATACAAGTCCAGGAAATACAGAGAATCCCAAACAAGTTAGACCCAAAGAGAAACACACCAAGACACATCATAATTAAAATGCCAAAGTTTAAAGATAATGAGAGAATCTTAAAAGCAGCAAGAGAAAAGAAGAGAGTTGCCTACAAAGGGGTTCCCATAAAACTATGAGCTGATTTCTCAAAAGAAACTTTGTGGGCAAGAAGGGACTGGCAAGAAGTATTCAAAGTGATGAAAAGCAAGGACCTATAATCAAGATTACTCTATCCAGCAAAGCTCATTTAGAATCGAAGGGCAGATACAGTGTTTCCCAGACAAGGTAAAGCCAAAGGAGTTCCTTATCACCAAGGCTTTATTACATGAAATATTAAAAGTGTGCATTTAAAAAAGAAAAAGATCAAAACTGGAAAGTAAAATGACAACAAACTCACAAGGATCAAAAAAGGAATCTAAAACAAACAAACAAAACCAAGCAAATAACTAGAGTAGGAGCATACCCATAGATAAAGAGCTCATATGGAGGGTTATCAGCTCATATGGAGGGGAGGGGGAATAGGGAGAATGGAAGAAAATGTGCAGAGATCAAAGCATAACTGGTAGGTACAAAATAGATAGGGGATGTTCAGAAAGTAAAGTAAATGGAGAAACCGAAGAACTTATATACATGATCCCTGGACATGAACTAAGGGAGGAAGGATTGCTGGACGGAATGGAGGTACTAGACAAAGGGGAGCAAAGGGGAAAAAATTGGGGCAGCTGTAATAGCATAATCAATAAAATATACTTAAAATAAAAATAAGTAAATCACTAAACAAGTATTGGTAAGGATGTGGAAAAAAAGGAACCCTCATATACTACTGGTAGGAATGTAAAGTGGTGCAGCCACTATGAAAAACAGCATGAAGGAGACTCCTTATTTGAGAAGTCGCCATAATTAAAAATATAACTACCACATGAGCCAGCCATTCCACTTCTGGACATTTATTCAAATGCAAAAATACAAATTCACCAAATATTATTTACCTTAGCCAATATATGGAAGCAACATTTGTGTCTATCAATAGATAAAGAAGATGTGATTATATATACATATACATACACATACACACACACACACACACAGAGTCTGTCTAGAAAATGTCCAACCATTGTTAAAATAATGAAATGGTTTGTGCAACATGGATGTAACCTGTCAGCCAAGGAGAGTGCACTGGAATGTGCATGAGTGAACAATGATAACTCCACTAATCAGTGGCAGCAGTAGATGCCTTTGAGTGACCATGTGTATTGTGTGGCTGTTGCATTCAAAATGACTGTGTGACTAGAGCAAGGAGTCTGCATCAGATTTTGCATGAAGCTTGAACATTTCTCCATGGAAACTATTTAGATAATTCAGAAGGCCAAAGCTATGGGCAACTGGTGATTGGAAGCTTCATCATGACAAGATGCCTGCAACACATCTCATCAGGGTTTTTTTTGGGAAACATCCAAATCACCCAGATTACTCAGACTCCTAATGCCCAGATTTGGCACCCTGCAACTTTTGGCTTTTCCTAAAGCTAAAATCACCTTTGAAAGGGAAAAGTTTTCAGGCTGTTGATAAAATTCAGAAAAATAAAAATAGGGCAGCAGATGGCAACTGGGAGAACTGTGTGAGGTCCCAAGGTGCCTACTTTGAAGGGGACTGAGGAGTCATTCATTGTCCTATGTACAATGTTTCTTGTATCTTGTATATTCTTCAGTAAATGTCTTTGTTTTTCATATTACATGGCTGGATACCTTCTGGATAAACCTCACATATATGAACATACACATGAATATTACTCAGGAATAAAAAGGAATGAAATCTTGCCATTTGTGATCAAATGAATGGACTGTTAGTGTCCAAGTATTAAGTAAAATAAGTCAGATGGAGAAAGACTAATACCATATGATCTCACTTATATGTTGAATCTAAAACAAAACAAACAAACAAGCAAAAGAAACAAACAAAAACTCATAGAACAGATTTGTGGTTACCAGAGGGTATGGAAGCTGTAAGGAGAGTAAAATGGGTGAAGGGGATCAATTGTATTGTGATGGATAGTAATTAAACTTACAGTTAACACTATGTATAGAAATATGAAAGTATAATGTTGTACAATTGAAATATATATATAAACTTTTTTTAAAAATTTTATTGTTGTTGTATTACATCCATCCCTTTTTTGCTCCTCTC
This sequence comes from Noctilio leporinus, assembly GCA_004026585.1. Taxonomy (NCBI): domain Eukaryota; kingdom Metazoa; phylum Chordata; class Mammalia; order Chiroptera; family Noctilionidae; genus Noctilio; species Noctilio leporinus. Next base: position 18,212 of record PVIW01014051.1, on the reverse strand, counting down.
TGTCCCCCTCCCCACCCACCCTTTCCCCCCAAAGTCAATCCCACCTGTTGTCCATGTCCATGGTTCCTTTATACTAGGTTCTTGTCTAAGCTGCTCCCCTTCTTTGCCTCTGCCTCCCCCCTCCCCCCATCCCCTTTCCCCCTGACCACTGCAGGCCTATTCCTTGTATTTATACACTTGGTTCTGTTTTGCTTGTTGTTAGCTTTTATACCAATTTTATCACAAAAACCTGACATATACATACATATACCACATCATGTTCCATTGTATCACCCCATCATGGTTGACATAGGATGCCCTGGAATGATCTGGTTATTTAATCTGTCTGCCTATTTATCAGTCCTTTTTTAAACATCCCCATGTCCTATAGATCAGGTATTGGCCTGTCTTGTTCTTCACAGCGTGCCCAGAGTGGAGGTGGTCTTCAGAACTTTCTAATGAGTGGACGTATCTCTGTAGACCTTGTAAGGGTTGGCTTGAGTTTACTGAGTTTGGAGTAAGGTCCACAAAACAAGCCAGATGGCTGGGCAGAGTGGTCTCAGTTCCTGGTTCCTGCCTCTCAGCCACCCTCTTCCCAGAAGGTCAGCCCATCTGGAGTTAGAGCCACCCAGGCGACACTGAAGACAGATTCAATACCTGAGTCATCACAGCAGTCCTCCCTTTGAAGAAACAGAGGCTCATTTTTCAGATTGGGGAACAAGGCTCAAAGAGACTCTGTCATTTCTGTGGAAAGAGATCATGGAGTGGATGCTGCCCAAGTGCTTTGGCCCAAATGGATTGACTGCACCAAGGGCCAGGTATTTCATCTGTGCAGTGGGGCAACAGCACCCTTGGTACCATCTGAGGCCTTTAATCCTCTTCTGATGACAGCTGTGGGAGAGCCCCTACATCTGACTCACCTCTCTCAATCCCAACGGTTACAAGTCTCAGGGGGCTGCCCTCTGGTGCCTGCTGGGCATGACTCCCACCTGCCTGGGTTCTGGTCCTTGCTTTGCTACCACTCTCAGTATGAGGGGACTGCCTCCCAGCCAACCCCAGTTCCTCATCTGTAACTGGGGCTGTCTCCTCCCACTTGCAAGGTTGCTTCCACCTCCCCCCAGCCCTAGGAATGAGCCCGATGGAGGTCCCATCTCTGTCCCCAAACTTAACTGGCTGTGGGACCAGCAAACACAAGAAAGGGGAGGGCAGCTCATTTTTCAAACAAAACGGTATCAGATGTGGGATTTGGTTTAAAAAAATATATTTCTGGCAATGGCTTGAGCTTTGCTCAAGAAAGCACAGTGGGGGAGGAGTAGGTGGGACCCATTCCAGTGGCTTAAAAAACCCCAGATAAGTGTGCGGTGATTAAGTGCGACCATTAGCTCTAATGGGCAATAATTGGCGATGAGAAATAATTTTCTGGGGCACAACTGCCCCTGGTGCCCCCATGTCCCGGCCTCAGTGCAGGGATGGCCAAGGGGCTGATTAATTCCTGGGCTGGAGGAAATGTCGGAGGCACAAAAAGTTTCCAGATTCAAGGGTAATTGGGAGAAGTTATTTCACTTTCCACATCAGGCTGATGAGGGGCCACCCACCTGCCACTGAGGGAGGGGCTGAGCTGCAAGCTGCTTCCTGCCAAGGAACTGAGGGGCTTGTGAGGGCTGGGGTGAGGAGGGAGGAGCTCCCACCTGTGTCAGTACCCACCCATCCACCCTGGCAAATTCTCTGAAGTGCAGGGCCTCTGTTCCTCAGCAGCCCAGTGGGGCTGAGGATAATGCCCTGCCTGGAGGACAGTTGTGGATCTGATAGCAGAGGGAAGATGGAGGCATTGAGGGCTGAGCTCCAAGCACAGGAGGCCAAGGGTTTGTGTGCCTCATCCCCCACTCCAGACTTGCTTCCCTCATTAACAGGGTCCAGTCCTTCCCATCCTAAAACTCATAGACAGGCCAACCCAGGAGTGGACACCCCAGTGGTCCCATGTCCCCTTTCCCTGCCTCCTGCCTCCCCCCCCGCCTCCACCCTGCAAAGCCCATCCAAGGCCTCTGCTGGCCTTAGAACCTTTTGTGGGATTTAGGAAAGTCCTCTCTAGGGGTGTTCAGAGTGAGCCCCTGTGTAAAGCCCCTCTACAGTCCACCACCATCCACCTCCCCACTCCTCCCACTCAGCCTGAACCCAAAAAGGATTTGATCACTTCACATGGCTCAACCTGAAAGCCCCACCTCCATCCCATTCACCTGCCCACTTTTTCCAAGACCTGACTACCCTCTCTACCCTGCCCTCACTCCCTACTTCCTCAATCCAAAGCACTAAGTCCTCATTACTACCACCTATCCCTTCCCTTTCTCTGTCTCTATCTCTCTATCCTTCTTCTCTCTTTCTTCTCCTTCGCCTCCCTCTCACCCAGGAGGGAGATGAGCATGCATCCTGCCCTGCTGACATTTATGTTCTATCAGGACCCAGGCAAGGGTTGACCAACCTTTGAACTAGATCATCTCAGAGAGGAATAAGACTTCTCTGAATGAATGACTGAGTGATTAATTAAGTGAATGAATGAATGAGAAAGAAAAATCTAAGATCCCACTGGGGGCCTTAAAGCATAGATACAGGGCCACCAGGGAGGGGGCTACATTCAACAGGAAAGCCCTTCGCCCAGCTCAGGGTTGCAGTATTCTACCAGGCATGGAGTTAAGTCCCATATCAAAGGTAGCATTCGGACAGGGCTTGGAAATTGCAGAGGGGAGTCCTGTTTTGTGAGAGGCTAGGTTGGATGGTATGGGGGGATGCTGGCTAAGACTAAGCTGATGCCACTGGGCTAACCTCAAACACCCCAGAGCTATGTCCCCTGAACGTACCTTTGCCATCTGCAGGCCCTGGGCTCAGCCCTGAAATTGCAGATGGGGGTTGGAGCCTCAGGACACCCCCACCATTAGCCAGCTGTGGTGACTGCAGGCCTATCTAGGTTACGGTGTCTTCCTCTGAAAGTGAGACTCAGGGTATTACCAATCTCATAAGACTGGTGTGGGGGCACCTGCAGGACTGGCTGGCGTGAAAATCTCCAGAGACTGTAGCTGCTGGCCTATTTAAGAAGACGAGAAATGTGTGTGGATGGGCTCCAAGCTTCCCCAGGTAGGTTGTCTCCAGGTGGTACAGTGATAATGACAAATGAGTATACCGCTGCCCAGTGCTATTCTAAGCAGTTAGAAATATGTATTTATTCTGCCCCAAGCACCTCTGGGAGGCAGAGGTCCTCATGTCCCCATTCTACAGATGAGACTGGGAGACAGACATGGAATGACTCATCACGCCTTATCCGAGCCCACGCACTCAGGTTACTTATATGTAATATCATTTACAATATCAGGCTCGCTGTTATGGCTTCTGTCACTCCATCATGGTGCGCTGTCCTCAGAGGGGCAGCCTAAGGCTCTGGCAAGTCCTGGTGGGGCGGACGCTGTGGGGCTCCGTGGCCCACAGGTGCGCCTGGCCACTGACCTGGCCCCTGCACACACCTGCACAGTGGGCGCCTGTGCGGCGGGAGCTGGCCAGGCAGCCCAGGCTTTCAGCAGCTTGTCGGCGGAACATTTGCATGTAATTTGGGAGCAGGTCACATGTGGGAGTCATCAGGCAGAGGAAAGGCTCAATCAGGGCCTAATCACTGTCTGTTTGGAGGGGTCTGGGCCCAAGTGAAAAATGAAAACGGGCCTATTTTGCTTGAGTGACAACCATCAATGGCCACCTTTGACCTTCCCCTCCCTGGCTGGGGCTGGAGTCTGCAGGAGCTTTAAAAACCAATCACAATCACAGGGATTCCTCCCCCTCTCCCTATGCTCGCTAGATCTGGGCTGGCAGAATTCATTCATTCGTTCCTCCTAATTTCATTCTTTCAACACCCCAGCATCAGGCAGAATTGCCCAGCAGTCAGAGCCCTCCGAATGGACCCTGTGTTTGAGTCCTGACTGTGGCACTTTCTAGCCAGGTGACCTTGGGCTGTTGGCTATCAGAGGCTCAATGTTTTCATCTGTGAAATGGGCACATGAGGCACAATGACAGGGCTCAGTAAATGCTAGTGACTGTGATGTGGGGTCCCAAGAATGATGCAGGACAGGGGGCTGCAGCACTGGGGGAAGTGGGCCAGGCCCTATCTCTACCCTCCACTGGGGAGAGGGCTCCTGCATGTAAGTCGCAGTGTGGTCCCCATCCTACAGAGGAGGGGTCTGGGCCTTGCCTGGTGGGTACCAGGGAATCTGCCATGAGAATAGAAAAACTTGTTGTGCAGGCTGGGGAGATAGAGCTGGGAGACCTGAGAGAGGACAGAAGTAAACAGGAGGGAGCTGTCAGTGCAACGTCACTCAGCTAAGACCCCACTAGCTGGGCACAGAATTCCTGCCCTTGGTTCACTCTGCACTGAGGGCTCCCTCAAACACAATTCCTCCAGAAATGGTCTCCTGAGTCCAAGGGCCTATGAAAGGGCTGCCAGCCTCCAGATCTTCTCACCACTCCAGGGTTTGTTCAGGGGCAGGATCCACTAAGCAAAGAGATGACTGACAGTCTGAATGAATGAATGAATGAATGAATGAAGGCATAAACAGTAGGACTTGGTCCCTGCCATTGCAGCTCACACTCCTGGATAGCCCATTTCTTTCTAGATGCCAGGACCAGACCACTGAGTTGAGTACAAGCTATCCACCAGAACCAACTCAGGGTTGAGTGCTGACAGTCACAGCCTTTTAGGGGCAGACTGGGACCACCAGTCTGTGCAAGGCACGAGTTCTGGGTAGAGCTGGGCTTCAGGTTGCACTCTTTCAGGCCTGAGAAATTGCTCTCAGTGGGACATGGGGCGGTGGGGCTGCTACATTAGCGCCTGCCCTGCTCCCTGATGGTGTTTATCGGGATGTGGACAGGCCTCCAGGAAACCGTCTGGCAGGCCCGGCTTCAGCAAATGGATTGCCAATTAATCAGCATCTATTTATGAGAACGTTTAAACCATTATTAATGTAGTGTAAATACGGAACCGCTGGCGGCCCAGGGCAGGCAGGCAGTGGAGGACATCTGCTAAAACAACGCCACCACATTCCCGGGGTCTGTTCCCTTCCCACCCTCCTGGGCAGGGCCCCTGTCCTCACCACCAGGAGCCCCTGTTGCAGGTGACAGCTTCCTCCTGATTGTCCCAAGACACAGGGCAGCCCTGCCAGTCCCATTTCTTAGGGTTTTCAACATGTTCTCACTTAAAATGCTGAACAGTGTCATTAGGGCTAAGGCCCCATCACTCAGTTACTTGGCAGAGGTTGGGCAGCAGCCCCACACCCTCTTGGCTGGGTGTGTCTCCATCCATGAAGAGCCCTGGACAGGCTCCCAAGTTGTCCCATCTTCTCTTGTCCTCTTTCCCCTGCTCTGGACCCACCAACTGTGTCCAGGCCCTGAGTCTGCATCCTTGGAGGCAACAACTGGGGAGAATGGTCAGCATTTCTAGCCCCACCCCTCAGTGCAGACCCAGCTCTCAGGCTTAGGGAATTGCTAGGCCTCCTTGCTATCCCTCCTTATACCCTCACCCCATTTTACTTCTCTTCAGAGATGCCAGCCAGTACTGTCACCTCCTCTCATACTCACATTCTGGGCCTCCAGTATACTTCCAGACAAGTTGGACTGTTCTCTCTCAGAGCCAGGTGCTGAGCTGGGCACAGCAGGCCACCCTTTCAGGGAACAAAGAAGCCCCCAGAGCCCCCTGCCTCACTGGGGTTGGACCTCATCACCTAGTAAGCACTCATGATTCCTCTTTCTCAATATTGCCTCAGCTGGTTTTTCTTTGCCATCAGGCCCATTTTACAGAAAAGAGACTGTGGCCACAGACACAGTGAGCAAGGACCACAGCCCCTACCTGGCCACCCATGCCCATGTGGCCATGTCTGTCTTCAGGGAGAATCAAAGTGTGGTTTGCTGTAACCTATGCGGCTACATACTTCTGCGATTTGTGAGTTTTTACAAATGCTTCCTAGACTTTCCCAATTTCTCCATTTTATAAGACGTTCTCCTTACTTCTTGCTGAGAACTCAATTTGAGATAAATACACAATTGAGAACTGAGTTTCAGAAAAGCCATTGACCCAAGAGGATTCTCTGTAAAGGAAAAACAAAAGAAAGCAAAACTTGGCTTTGGTGCCATTTGTTATCTCTCAGGTCTTAGGGTCCCAAAGACATTTCTTCTTTGTGTCATTGAGGTGCTGGTTCACCAGGGCACCTGACAGAATGAGAGCCCACCTCATAACTCAGCACATGAGAAGGCTGACAACATGGGTCCCATAGACACAGTCATGGCCTTCAAGCCCTAAGCAATGGGGAGCCACCCCTCCCATCCCTGACCTAGGAGTCATGGGGCTTCTAAAGCCCCATCCAGACCACTGCCCTGAAGCATGGTTGCTGGACTTGTGGTTTCTGTGTGTGCTTGGTGCCTTCATTAGACAGCACCTCCAAGAGTGAGGACAGTGTTCTTACCACCTTCACATTCTGGTGCCACAATGAGACACTAAGTGTTTGTTGACTGACTGACTAAAAATTTAGGAAATTTCTGCTCAGAGTGGCTTTCCTAGGCTCTTGCCTTTTCTCCCCAGCTGTCCTCCTCTCCTATACCCCATCAGCCCCCGGAGCAGTCCCAGGGCTCTGAAGCCTGGAGAAGACTGAGGAGCCAGGGCCGGCAGCTTCTCATGGAGAACCTGGACACCCACAGATCCATCAGTCCTACCCACCTCAGCAGGAACATGAGGTCCTGAGGGGCAGGGTCTTGCCTGAGGTCACTCAGTGCCCGAGGAGCCGAGGCTTTAGTGCCCTGAAGCCCAAAAGCTGGTCTGCTCCAGAGTCCAGTCCCCATCCTGCTGCACGGGCATGCAGGAAACAAGAGAACAAAGAGCAGCATGTGCCCCCATTTCCCGGCCCCGCTCCCCAACCCCCATTAGCTGAGCGAGGCTTGTTTATATTACAGCAAGAATTATTCCAGCCCTAATCAGAGGCCCTGCTAGGTTTCGGCATTCGAGGTATTTCTTTACCCAAGGACACTCTCCAATCCTATAATTTCCATTTCCCCAGACGCCCCTGATTGAAAGCAAACATTTTATATTTGGAAAGGAAAAGGGCCGTGTGCTATTCATAGCCCAGCCAGGCTGTCCGAGCTAGCCGCTGGGGATTTTGGCCTGGCAAAATGGACAGATATAAGAGGGCAGCAGGGGGTGTGGGCTGGGTCCCTGGGAGGGTGAGTGTTGGAAGATCCCAGAGCACCATTTCAAGGGGAAACTGAGGATGAGGGTGAATGGGGTACAGCATGAGCCCCTTCCTCTTCCTTACCATCTTGCCAGGTAGCTCCCACTGCATTTTCCAGGTGAAAATTCGGAGCTCCTTACCACACCCCTCATGGGATGGGGCTGAATATAGTACTAATTAATAGCAGGGGGCCTGTGGAGGCCCATCATTTGTGGGGCCAGAGTCCAGCATTTGCCAAAGGTATTTTGAGAATTGTGTGGTCATGGGGACCAACCTCTTCACCTTGGCACTCTTAATCTTTGTTAGTCCCATGAGATTATAATGGATTACAAACAAAAATTTGTCCGCAATGTTGCAAGAAAAGTCTAGACCTGACTGTGATATTGAATTTACTGCTAGTCCTTGTAGGTTTTACTGCATACTGTCCACTCACCATGCATCACATCTGTACTCCTATGCTTCTGTCCACAGCTGGGGCCCAAAATTGGCAAGGGAGAAAAAGAAGTGGGCCTAGGAGGAGGGGATCTCAGGAGCCCACCTACCCTTGCATGTACACACACGCACATACTCATTTGCACAAACTTCCTTTCCTTTCTTTTCTTTCTCTCTCCTCCCAGTCATGTTTCCCCTCCCTCCCTTTCTCCCTCTCCCCTCACCCTCATCCTTTTATTAGTACTAGTTTGGTGATGATGAACTCCTTTAGCTTCTTCTTGTCTGGGAGATTCTTCATCTCTCCTTCAATTCTAAATAATAGCTTTGCTAGGTAGAGTAATCTTGGTTGTAGGTTCTTGGTTTTCATCATTTTGACTATTGCTTGCCAATCCCTTCTAGCCTGCAATATTTCTTTTGAGAAATCAGCTGATAGTCTTATGGGAGTTTCCTTGTAGGTAGCTAACTGCTTTTCTCTTCCTGCTTTTAAGATTCTTTCTTTGTCTTTAACACTTGACATTTTAATTATGGTGTGTCTTGGTATGGGCCTATTTTGGGTTCATCTTGCCTGGGACTATCTGAACTTCCTGAACTTGTATCTCTATTTCCTTCACCAGGTTAGGGAAGTTTTCTGTTTTTGTTTTCAAGTAGGTTTTCATTGTTTTCACTCTCTCTTTCTCTTCTCCTTCCAGAACCCCCATGAAGTAAATGTTGGCCAGTTGAAGTTGCCCCAGAAGCTTCTTACACTATCATCATTTTAAAAAATTATTTTTCTTCTTGCTATTCTGATTGGGTGTTTTTGCTTCCTTATATTCCAAATCACTGATTTGATTGTTGGTTTCATCACCCTACTGTTGATTCCCCGTAAGTTGCTGTTTATTACAATTAGTGTATGCTTTGTTCTAATTGGATGGTTTTTTGCTGTTGGAGTTCTTTCTGAATTCAATGAGCGTTCTTATAACCAGTATTTTGAGCTCTTCATCAAGCAGATTGCCTGTCTCCATTTTGTTCAGTTCTTTTTCTGGAGTTGTTTTGTTCTTTCATTTGGGCCATGTTTCTTTGTCTTCTCATTTTGACAACTTCCATGTGTTTGTTTCTATGTGTTACATAGAGCAGCTATATCTCCCAGTCTTGGTAAAGCAGCTATGTCTCCCAGGCCTAATGTAGTAGGTGATCTATAGGGTTCAATGGCACAACTTCCCCAACCCCCCAAGCTGGGTATTCAAGGTGTGTCCACTGTGTGGCTGTGCATACCCTTCTCTCACAGTTAAACCACCACCTGTGTTCTGTCCCAGGTCACTTGGCATAAGTGACAAAGCAATCTACAGGTGGATGCTACTTGTGCTGGGCTTGGAGGTACCCAGACAAGGCTCACTGCTGCTAGTGTTGGGCCTGAAGTGAAAGTTAGAGGGTTTACTGAAGCCAGATACTGCTTATTTGAGAGAATTTAGGAAAATCTGAAGCATAGGCCAAGACAAGCCATTTGTATGGAAAAGCCACTGGAAACAACCTGGGTGATTCTGAAATTTGAATAGGGTGGGGCCTTAAGGGGTTCACCAGGGTGGGGCAAACAGTTGAGCCAGGCTGATAGAGTCTCAGATATGGCATTTACCTGTAGCTCTGTTGGTGAAGGGCTCAGAAAAGGAATAATAGCCTGGGCCTGGAAGAAAGCTGTCACCCAGACACTAGATAGTTTATTTCCTTTCTGTATATGTCTCTGGTGCCTTTCTATCTATTGCCCCTAAATTAGAGCTCAAAGAGAGTGAGTCCAAATAAGTGGGCCCTTTAAGAACTGCCTTGGACTCCAGAAGTTTCTGTCTTCCACAGCCTCAATCTCTGCTGGTTTTACAGCTAGAAGTTATGGGGACTTCTTTTCCTGACACTAGACTCTTAGGCTAAGGGGGTTGGGTGTGGGGCTGGGACCCCTCATTCCTGAGATAGTTCTTCCAATTTTTATCCACTGCACATAGGTGTGGGACTAGCTCATGCCATGTCTCTGCCTCTCCTACCAGTCTCAATGTGTTTTCTCCTTCAATCCCACAGTTGTAGGACTTCCTTTCAGTTCAGTTTCTGGCAGTTATGAATGATGGCTTTTCTTTAGATTAGTTGTAATTTGTATTGGTTGTGCAAGGAGACAAGCTGTGTTTACCTATGCCACCATCTTGACCAGAAGTTCCTTAACTTATTGAAGCATGATTTGCTTTAGTTCTGTGAACATTTATAATGGTAACTTTGATCGAGTCTTTGTTAAATATGGATCCTCTTGGAAGCACTTTCTTCCTATGTAAAAAATTTTGTTTCTTTGCATGTCATACTTTTTGTTGAAAGCTAGACATTTTAGGTAATATGTTATAGCAACTTTGGATTGCCCTCGCTCCTCCCAGGGGCTTACTTTTGTTGTTTTGTTGTTTGTTTAGTGGCTTGGCTAGGCAATTTTAGTGATGCCAACTTTCCCCACAGCATGAAGCTATTGCTGTTGCTCCCCTGTGGGCAGAGACGTGAGCATGTACACAGTCACACTGGGGTGCTAGTGATTTCAGGAGGGCTCTCTTTGACGGCATTTCCCCTGATTTCTCTGTTAGGCTGTCTTCTTCATTTGATACTATTCTTCATCCTTTAGGCACCACCAATTACCAACCAATTGCTTTATAGTTTTTGACAATGCCCTGAAGCATACATTTCTCAACAGTCAAGTACAATTACATTTGGACAAGAATAGATTTTGAGGCCAGTCTTTGAGGTTTGCTTTGTCTTTTATTTTGGGGTGGGGGTGTCTTCTTATCTGTCTCTTTCGGTGGTTCTCTCTGGTAAACTAGATGGTCTATAAATTTAGCTTGTTTAGCTTAATGCAGAGGAGTTATTGTTTTCAAGAGCAGTCTTAAGATCAAACTTCTCCATGTTCTTTTTCAAATAATGTCAGTTTTGTTTGGACTCTCTCTTTTTTCTTTTTTTACATATTATTTTGATTTTGATTTTTTTTTGGTGTATTTTATTGATTAGGCTCTTACAGATGACCCAAATTCTTTTCCTTTCCACCCAAGACCCCCATTCTCTCCCATAGTGCCCCCCCTTATCTCATGTCCATAGGTTGTGCATATAAGTTCTCTGATTTCAACCTTTCCTCTATTATTCTTATCTTTCCCCTGTTTATCTTGTACCCATCAACTATGTTTCCTAATCCATGCACCATTTCCCCATTTCTTCCCTTCCCCTCCCAATGATTCCATACCATGTTTCTGTTCCTACGTTGGTTGTTTGTTTTTGTCTTCCTTTTTACTTTCTAGGTTCTGTTGTTGATAGTTGTGAGTTTGTTGTCATTTTAATGTTTATAGTTTTGATATTCTTTTTCTTAAATAAGTCCTTTTAACATTTCATATAATAAGGGCTTGGTGATGATGAACTCCTCTAGTTTTATCTTCTCTGGGAAGCACTTCATATGCCCTTCCATTCTGAATGATAGCTTTGCTGAATAGAGTAATCTTGGCTGTAGGTCCTTGCTTTTCATCACTTTGAATATTTCTTGCCAGGCCCTTCTTGCCTGCAAAGTTTCTTTTGAGAAATCAGTTGATAGTCTTATAGGAACTCCTTTGTAGATAACTGTCTTTTTTTTTTTTTCCTCTTGCTGCTTTTAAGATCCTCTTTTTATCTTTAACCTTTTTCATTTTCATTATGATGTGTCTTGGTGTGGTCTAATTTGGATCTAGTTTGTTTGGGGCTCTCTGTCCTTCCTGGACTTATAAGTCTATTTTCTCCACCAAATTTGGTAAGTTTTCCTCCATTATTTTTCACACAAGTTTTCCATGTCTTGCTCTTCCTCTTCTCCTTCTGAAATCCCTGATTCAGATGTTGGCATGCTTAAAGTCATCCCAGAGGTTCCTATGCCTTTACTCGTGTTTTTCAATTCTTGTTTCTACTTTCTGTGCTGGTTGACTATTTCTTCCTTATGATCCATATCGATGATTTGAACCCCATTTTCCTTCCCTTCACCATTTGTTTTGTGTGTATTTTCCTTTGCTTCATTTGGCCTAGCTTTCACTTTTTCCCTTATGTGTTTACCATATTCAAGCATATGAGTGCCTGTCAAATCTGTGAACATCTTTATTACCAGCATTTTAAACTATGTCTGTCGGGCTATCTATCTGTTCACTGTCAGGCTGACTATTTCTTTGTTGCTTAGTTTGGTCATAGGGACCTTGATTTGTTTCCTTTTTTGAGCCATATTTCTCTGTCTACTCATCTTGAAAAGCTCCTGTGTGCCACTGTGTCTTCAGTAGAGCTGTTGTACCTGCTGTGTTGCAAGGGGTGGAGCCTTGGGTATTTGTTAGTGTGGAGCGACCTGTTTTATCAAGTTATGGTGCATATGTGGGGGAGAGGTCTGAGAGGAAACCATGCCACTTGCTCAGCACTTAACCCATTTCCAGGCACTTCTCCCACTTCCCACATATGGGACTGGCGCTTCCCTAGTTGTGCCCTGTCCATGTTTCCCAGAGTGGATGGGACTGCAGATGCTTCAGGACTGTGTGGGCCTGTAAACAAATCTAAACAAATGGACTCTGTTGCAAGTCTGGTAGTTTCTTCCTCTGCCCCAAACCCCACTGGTTTTCACAGTCAGAAAAAGCAATGTGGCTTTATTTTTCCCCCTGGTGCTGGAACCCTGGGCCACGGGATCTGGTCTGGCACTGGGAGCATTCAACAGGTGTCCCTACTGTGATTGCTCTTTTCACTGGCCAACCCCTGCTGGTAGGCAGCAGCTGCTTCACCGCCAATGCATGCCAGCAATCCTTCCTCTGTGTCCCAGCTCTACCTCTCCTGCCTGTCTGGATGATTATTTCTTCCTTCTATCTTTTGTTTGTTGAACTTCCATGCAGTTCAATACTTGGGAATTTCTGGCTGTCTCTTGTTTTGAGGTAGATGTATCCATTTCTAGTTGTGAATGGAGATGAAGCATATCTATATACACCTCCATCTTGGATCTCTTGGGGGCTATCTTTTCTTATAGGTTGCCTCTTCTCCTGGACAAAGTCTCTGGTCCACTACTCTGGGCCCTTAATGGAATAGTAGTAACCTTTGGTCTTTAGGCTTTACCTTTCTTGGTCTGACAACTCTGCCCTAAGCTAGGGCAAGGGTGGTTAGGGCCTTTGTATTCTTGGCCTTTTGTGCTTGTGTAGAGCCTCTGTCTTATATGTGAGGGCTTTGTGGATGAAGGCAGCTCTTGGCCACTCAGCCACAACCCCCAGCAACTCTTTAACTGGGAATTAGAGAGGATTAGAAATGGTAGTGGCCTGCCCTTCTCAGTGAGGTATAATAAGGTTTAATTGGTACTGAAGGTAGAGGGAACATCTTAGTCACATTCACCTGGGGATCTTCTCTTAAGCAGAGGATGGGGAAGGAGAGAAGGAACGAGCCATGGCTCAAATGCTACAGATTCTTACTGATCTTACCAATTTTTAGAATGTTTTCTTTTTTGTTTTTTTTAAGAGCCAACAGAGGGGAGCAAAAAGGGGATGGATGTAATACAACAAAATTAAAAAAAAAAAAAGAAAAGACCCAACAAATAGTTTTGAGAAAAACAGATCTTTATTTACAATATTCCAATGGGAGGGAGGGTGGGGGGCTGTGAGCACTTCAGCTCAGAGCTCTGTCCTTCCAGGAGACCCAGCACTTCCCTTGCTGCCCAAAATGCTGTAAGCCAAAAATGTGCCCTGAAGTTCCTCGCTCCTTATCTGTCAGCTTCCTCCTTCAGGATCTGGGATATGATGTCATCAGCCTCCATATAATAGTGCAGAAAAACCTAGCAGGAGTCCCAGAAGTGGCACAAGTCCTGAGAGGTCCTCTCCACATGTTCCAGAGCCTAGGACAGGATCTGGGTCTGCCAGGCAGAGTCCTTAGTGGCTTCAGAGTCAGCTGGAGCAGGTATGATGAAGGCAGCAGCCTACCTGCTTTCTCACTAGCCCAGGCCTCATGGCCTTCTCCCATAGCAAACCAGCTCTCCCACAGAGCTGCCTAGCTGCTACATCTCTTTTCTCTTCCTACACACCAGACCTACACACTGTGTGGCCCAGTGCACCCAGTGGCTGCCACCTTCCATTCTGCCTGGTCCCTTTCCTTCTTCTTTTTTTTTAATTTTATTGTTGTATTACATCCATCCCCTTTTTGCTCCCCTCTGTCCCCCTTCCCACCCACCCATTCCCCCCAAAGTCAATCCCACCTGTTGTCCATGTCCATGGTTCCTTTATACTAGGTTTTTGTCGAAACTGCTCCCCTTCCTTGCCTCTGCTCCCCCCCATCCCCTTCCCCCTGACCACTGAAGGCCTATTCACTGTATTCATATATTTGGTTCTGTTTTGCTTGTTGTTAGTTTTGTTCATTATTGTCCTGTAATGGATGAGATCATATGTAGAATGTTTTCTTGAATAAATGCTTCTTCATTTGTTATATCTCCTGAGGACAATTTTCAAAAACTTTAAAGAATTGTTTTTTTAAAGTGGCTATTGCCAGATTTGCTTTTTTCCTCTGGTGAGTGAGTTTCATAGGGCTCCTCACACCGATATTTCATTATAACTTTTTGTAAAGTATATTTTATTAATTATGCTATTACAGTTGTTTCAAATTCTTTTTCCTTTGCTCCTGTTCACCCAGGACCCCTATTTCCCCCCATACTCCCACACCCCTTAGTTCTTGTCCATGAGTCACACATATAAGCTCAGTATTTCACCCTTCCCTATGTTATTCTTAACTTTCCTTATCTATCTTGAACCCATTGTTTCCTAACCCCTATATCATTTCCCCATTTCTCCCCTTTTCCCCATCCCAGCTGATAACCCTCCCAATAATCTCCATACCTATGATCCTGATCCTATTCTGATTGTTTGTTTAGTTTGTTTTTATTTTTATTCTTTTTAGATTCTGTTGTTGATAGTTGTGAGTTTGTTGTCATTTTGATGTTCATAGTTTTGCTCTTCTTTTTCTTAAATGAGTCCCTTTAACATTTCATATAATAATGATGTGGTGATGATGAATGCCTTTAGCTTTATTTTGTATGGGAAGCACTTTATCTGCCCTTCCATTCTAAATGATAGCTTTGCTGGATAGAGTAATCTTGGCTGTAGGTCCTTGCTTTTTATCATGGTGAATACTTCTTGCCTGCAAAGTTTCTTTTGAGAAATCAGCTCATAGTCTTATGGGAACCCCTTTGTAGCTAACTCTCTGTTTTCCTCTTGCTGCTTTTAAGATTCTCTCCTTATCTTTAATCTTTGGAATTTTAATTACAATGTGTCTTGGTGTGGTCTTCTTTGGGTCTAGCTTGTTTGGGACTCTCTGCACCTTCTGGACTTGTATGTCTATTTTCTTTACCAAATTTGGGGTGTTTTCCTTCATTACTTTTTCACATAAGTTTTCTATTTCTTTCTCTTTCTATTCTCCTTCTGGCACCCTCATGATTCAGATGTTGGCATGTTTAAAGTGTATAAGGTTACTATGCCTCTCCTCATTTTTGTCAATTCTTGTTTCCTCATTCTCTACTGGTTGATTTTATTTCTTCCTTATGTTCCAAATCATTGATTTGAACCCCAGATTCCTTCCATTCACCATAGGTTTTGCATGGATTTTCTTTTTTTTTTTTTCACTAAGCATAGCCTTCACTTCTCCCCTTCTGCATTTACTCTACTCAAATATATCTGTCAAGTCTGTGAGCATCTTTATCACCTGCATTTTGAATTCTGCATCTGTTAGGTTTGCTTTCTCCTGATCGCTTAATTCTCCCACTGGAATCTTGATCCATTTCCTTTTTTGGGCCATAATTCTCTGTCTTCTCCACTTGACAGGCTCATGTGCTTGCCTCTGTGTGTTAGGTAGAGCTGTTGCACCTGTTATGTTATAAGGGGTGGGGCCTTAAGTGCTTATCAGTGTGGGGTGACTGGTTCCACCAAGCTGTAGCAGTTTGTAGGGTAAGAGTATGAGAGGGAATAATGCTGCTTGCTCAGCACTTGTTCCTTTTCTAAGCACTTCTCTTGCTTCTCATATGTGGCTGGCACCTCTCTAGCTGTTGCCCTGGCCATGATTCCCAGAGTGAGTGGTTCTGTGGATATTCTAGGACTGTGGGGGCCTCTAAACAAATAGGACTTCTGCTGAAATCTTTCTCTGCCCCACCCACACTGGTTTTCACAGTCAGAAACAATGTGGCTTTATTTCCCTACTCTGTATCCCCCAGCCCTGGAACTGTGAGCCATGAAATCTGTTCTGATGTCAGAAGCACTCCCCAGCTGTCCCTACTTTTTTTTTTTTTTTTTTAATGTATGACTGCTTTCCATTGGCCAACTCCATCACCATACCTTCCACAGCTGCCTAACTGCCTTGCCAAACTGCATCCTTTCTGTCCTGGCTCTACCCCTGCTACCTGTTTGGATGAGTATTTCTTCTTTATATCTTTGTTTCTTGGACTTCCATACAGCTTAATTGTCTGGAATTTCTGGGTGTCTCTAGTTTCGAGGTAGATTTATTCCTTCTTAGTTGTGTAGGGAGATGTAGCATGTCCATCTACACCTCCATCTTGGCTGGAAGTCTCAATATAACTTTTTAATAAACTATCAAATTGTTCTCCCAACTATTTGTAATGTGTTACATTCCCAGCAGTCCTAGTTCCTCTACATTCTCAGTCTGTGGTTAATCTTTTCAATTTTAGTCATTCTATTAGGTATGTAGTGATATCTCCTTGTGTTTTCAGCTTGCATTTTCTGATGACAAATGCTGGGCATTTTTTCGTGTTTAGAGACGATTCATATATATTCATAGGTAAAATACCTGTTCAAAACTTTTGTCCATTTTAATTTTATTTCATTTCAGTTAACTTACTTTTCTTTTTATCCTCATCCAACACATGCTGATTGGCTTTTAGAGGAAGGAGAAGGTGAAAAGAGAGAGGAAGAGAAACATTGATTGAGAAACATCCATTTGTTGCCTTGTGCACTCACCTCACCTGGGAATATACCCACAACCCAGGCATGTGCCCAAACCATGAATTAAATCTGCAACCCTAACCCTTCAGCATATGAAACAGCAGTCCAACCAACAGAGCCACACTAGGCCAGGGCTTTTTGCCCATTTTTAAATTGAATTTATTTTTATTGAGTTTTGAGAATTTTTAAAAAATTCTCATGCAAGTATACGTTTATTGATTTAAAGATAGAGGAAGGGAGAAAGAGAGAGAAACACTGATGTGAGAGAAATATCAGTACATTATTTGCCATATGTACTTTGACCAGGGGTTGAGCCCACAACCATTTGTGGTGTAAAAGACTATGCTCCAAGCAATGGAGCCACCTGGACAGGGAGAGTTTTGAGAATTTCTTATTAATTATGTTCTCTATTAGATATGTGCTTTATAAAGTTTTTCTCATGGTCTGATATTTGTTTTTTTATCCTCATACGAGTATCTGTTGTAAAGCAGATATTTTTATCTTTGGTGAAATTCAATCTGTCAATTTGTTTTTTATGGATGGTGCTTTTGGTGGTGTAGCTAATAATTTTTGCCTAGCCAATGATCACAAATTTTATTTTAATATTTTCTTGTTCAATTTTTATGGTTTGGGGGCTACATATAAATTTGCAATCCATTTTTATTTCAAATTGTTTTAGATTGAAAATTAATTTTGGGGGGCTTTTGATATCCAATTATTTCAGCACCAGTCATTGAAAAGACTATCCCTTCCTTTACTGAATTGCCTTTGACTATTTTATAAGTCCACTAACTATACTTCTGTGTTTAGAAGCATTAATTTATAGATTATGCTGTTCCATCAATGTATTTACTATCTTTGTGCCAATTCCACATTGTTTCAATTACTGTTTCTTTGATAAGGCATGTAATTAGCTAGTGTTAGTCTTCTGACTTTAGTTTTCTTTTTTAGAGAGGTTTGTTTTGGGGTCTTTTAAAATATTTTCTGTTTCTACTTTTAAAATATAGAATACAATTATAATAACTTTTTAATATTCTTGTCTGCTAATTCTAATATCTGTGTCACTTCTGAGTCAGTTTTGACTGACATTATAAATGATATATTCCTGCTTCTTTTCATGCCTAGTAATTTTTTATCAGGTGCCAAGCATTATGAATTTTACTTTTTTGGTTGCTGAATAATTTTGTATTCCTACAAATATTACTGAACTTCATTCTGGAACACAGTTAAATTACTTGAAACAGTTTGATGATCTGAGGTCTTGCTTTTAAGATTTATTGGGTATGACCAGAGCAGCACTCAGGGCAAATGACTCACAGCTGGGGCAAGACTTTCCTGTGTATTTTGCCCGTGCACTGTTAGTTGTAGGTTTTCCAATCTGATTGGTGAGAACAGGTACTTTTTTTTTTTTTTTTTTAATTTTATTGTTGTTGTATTACATCCATCCCCTTTTTGCTCCCCTCTGTCCCCCCACCCACCCACCCATTCCCCCCAAAGTCAATCCCACCTGTTGTCCATGTCCATGTTTCCTTTATACTAGGTTCTTGTCTAAGCTGCTCCCCATCTTTGCCTCTACCTCTCCCTCCCCCCTACCCCGTTCCCC